>PPHD01003536.1:7710-31136 GCA_002909625.1 Bambusicola thoracicus | reverse complement strand
ATTACAGCATACATCTCCTGCATACTCTGAGATGAGAATAGATTAAATGCCTAGGGGAGACTTCTTGCTTAACACAACACTCAAAGTTTGTTTTTTTTTTTTGTCTGTTCTTTGCTTTTTTACCTACCTGCTTAGTTTCTTCCTTGCTTCTGATTTGCTTTTCTCCTGTTCCAAAATAATGATCGTAGTGATGAATGTGTTCGTGCAACTGCTCAAATCTTAATCCAGAGACACAACACACTGACTTCCAAGCCCGTGCAAACTACCTGCAGAGCATGCCAGAGCCTGCTGCTGGGAAACGTGTGTGACAAAAACAGGAGTCAGATGGTGACTTGCTCATCGCCCAGATCACATCGGTAGAGGCATGGTCAGGCATGTTTGAAATCTGATGGAAATGAACCCTATTGTTTTTTATGGAGAAGATACGAGTAGACTAAGTACTGTGGTAGTATCTTATTCTTACCTCTTCTGAGGATGTGACTAACAACTCCTACAGGACACGTGGCTGGTTTCCTTGTCAGAAGAAGCTGAAAGAGAGGCCAGAAGTCAAGAAGCAACCCAGTGGGAAAAAAAAATGCAAAGAGGAAAAGGTGAATGTCCTCACGTGGTTGAGTGGGGAAGGGCATGTATTAAAGAAGTAGACCTTTGGAAGGTAGCTAACCATCTTAATAAGGCAAATAAACAGTTAGCAGCAGTTTTCTTTGTAAAACATAGCCTTGTGTGCATACCAGGAATAAAATTATTACTCTGGAGTCCCACTGTCACACTGGCTTTGTCCCATCCCTCTTCATATGCAAAGGAAAATGTCTTTAGGGGCAAAAACTTGGACATAGTCTTCTGTCACCACTGTAGTACAGTACTGGGTACCAGTCCCTTCCCACATTAATTCAGCTGTAGACCTTCTTTTAAAGTTTTTTTGGGTGTAAAGCTTATTAAAGGTGTTTTGTTTTTTCTTTTTAACAAAGGTATAATAGTCTTGTAGGCTTGTGTGTGTCATAAACCTGAAATGATTCCACAGAGGAGCATCTAGTGTATTTTACAGTGTGTAAATAAAACACCCTTAGTGTGCTAATTTCAATGAGGTACATCTGAGCTGAATTTCCAAAGTGATGAAACCTGTTCTATGCATTTGGTATCCATAGCAATAGCTGCAGAGTTGTCTGTCTGAAGTGATAGTTACAGAGAGCTGTGTTATGGGTTGTGTCTTTTATAGAGAGCTTGCTTTACTTTTATCTGTGTAGTGCAAAATATTGAGTGATTCATGAAGGTAAATACCACTTAGCAGTCACTGCCATTAATATCTCCCATTTCCATTCAGAATCTGCAGCGTGTATTCTGCACTTCCTATACATGATTGGAGATGCCATTAACAGAGCCCTTCCTCCGAGCCAAGCACCCAATCACTGTGTGTAGGGAAAGCTTCATCCTCCAGTACAGCGAGGCAAGCTGTAGTTTTCTTGGACAACATTCAAAGTCTTTGGGAAGAAGGTGGATATGAATTGGAGCTTTGAGTAATCTGCTTCTTTGGCGGTTCAATTTCAGGCCGCCTCTCTAAGCAGATTTCTAGATAAAGTCTTTTTGTGTTTGTTTTTTTTTTTCTCTAATAGTCCTGTATGTCTATTTTCCCATATTTGGAAATGGTGCTATAGTGAGAATGGCCACTTGGGCTAGTGACGGGGGAAGAAAACCCGAAGAACAGCATACCTCTGCTGGATTACCTCATTTTCCATCGGTCCCCTTGGCCAGCTCCAGCAGCTAGCTGGCTTCCAAAGCTAATTCCACCAGCCCTTGAGATCGGGCATATTCATAGGGCAATGTCCCTTAACTGTTCTCAGACTGCCCTTAACATGCAGTGAGAAACCTCAGATACAAAGAATTATAGGAAGAAGAAAATCCTAAATGCTAACTGCATGCCCTGTTCTTACTCCAGAGGAGCAGTGGCTCCTATGAGCGTGTTTATAGGAAGGAAGCTGAGAACGATGTTCTTGAGCTGTGCTTGTCTCCACGTTTGTGTTGCAAAACAATCTGTGTGATATAACGTGTCTTTTGAACCAACTACAGAATTGAATAAAACTGTAAAGTGAGAATGCTAGATCTATTCAAAGAATCACATTCTCCTCCACTGAGGAAGGATTAAAAACTATTCATTTCTTTCCTCAGTACATTCACAGATGGTTTCCTATGTGAGAAACAAGCTTCTTCTATGGGCTGTAAAAATCAGTATTCCGAATTTGAATTCTTTGGTATTGTTGGTTCTCTGTAATCTGCTTTTGATGTGATTCTTCCCCTACAGAAGGGGGGTGACCATGGAATGCTGGTTGATGTATTTGCTTTTGAGAAGTTGGTCCCAAACAATAGGCTAGGTTTCAAACTGCCTAAAGTTCCCTGTCTTGCAGACGGGATGTGGCAGCCCTCTGAAAGCTCGTGATTTGGACTTCTAGGGGGAGCTTCTCTCTGCCTGTGTTGAGGAGATTCGTTATTCTTGATCTCTGTGGGTACTGCTTGTTTAATCCAGATGCTTTTTATTAATCTTATGTGCTGAGTGCCTGAAATAAATTAAGATCTGTAGGTATGCTCGGTTTAATAAATGAAGGCATCTTTGCATCTATCAAAAGGGGACATCTTTGCTGGATAGTGCGTGACAGTTCTGTAAGGCTGCCAGGTTTTGAGAAAATATGTACTGAGAAATGATACTGTTTATAGATAGTTTCTTAAAGGGTGTATTTGAATTCATACTGCTCAGTCTTCTCTCGTGATACTTCTTTCTTGTACGTGGAATAAGCGTTGCCTTAATGCTCTTTTCTTAAAATGGTGAAGAATAAGTGCATAGACTGAATGGGAAGACTAATTTCTTAATTCTCATTATTTTCCATTCACATTTAAATAGCTGTGCTACTCAATCATGTTGGCAGTTGCTTTCTGAGATGATTTAGCTGAAATTTTGAGAAAATTCTTTGTTTCTGATGTGATAACTATTGTCAATAATGCTCAATATCATGATGAAAGCACTGTGTCCGAAGGCATCAGGTAGCTTTGTATGCTTCTGTGAGATGTAACTGTAGTAGTCCAAAGTCTACGTTTTGCTCCTTTCTCCTCATTTTGAGATTACCACGAAACCATTCCACATATTTAGTAATAGAATTTCTTCTTCAGATGTCTGGGGGAGGGGAGAAGGACAAAAACACACAGACCTCTGAAACAGACAATTTAATTTCTGTTAATAGGTGATGAACTGTTAGCTTCTGGATTGTAGTAGTCTTGAAGAGAACACTGAGATGTGAATATACCCAAGTTCTGTACGCATTCTGATGTCTCTTATTTAGCAAGGGACTCTGGCTTGCCTGAATTCTACTTAGCTGTGAAGCTTTTGTTCCTTTTCCATGATATTCTGGGCACTTTAGCAGCTGTCATTAATTGTGAGGTTGAGCAGTTTGAATGCTAGCTGGAAACACGCGGTGCACGTTGTCAGTGCCTAGAGGTACAGAAGATGGTAAATAGCATTGTCACTGGAAGTTTTTGTAGGCATTTTCAAGCATTCTGAGAGAGATTTGTCAGCACGTGTTGATTTTGTATCATCAGAACTTTGGTATTGTTTGCTGTGGAGAGAGTGAGTACTCTAAAATGAATTTTAGGGGTAAATGGTGCCGAAGCATCAGCTTGCTATAGGCTGCTGAGCATCAATATGAAAATCCAACTTGCTGACCTAACAGTAGAGAGTGAAGACTAAACCAGCAGCAGAATGCCACAGCTTCTGGGTGAAAGGCAGATTTTTACAAAGCGTTTTGTTTTGTAGCCTCCATTTCCCACTTAGAATACTCCTGTTTGTTGACTGTGTCTTGTATACGTATGTAGAGATACACCTGCATAATGCACTGATATCTTCCTGTGGTTTTACAGAGAAATGCTTTGGGGAAAGTTAAATTTCAGGCAAGATCTGTTACTTCGTGCCTTGTTTGGATAGATAAAGCCATCCAGTTTGCAAGAGCTTATCTTGTGGCATTAGCTTGAGTCTTCAATCTGTTTGCAAAAGGAGCCTTGTAAACTTGCAGCTGAAAGTGCTCTGTAATTGAAGACTTCAGAGGCAATTAATTGAGCCGCCTTAATTAAATCTGTGGCTGAAACACTCCTATAATTAAATCTTTTAAAAGTATTCTCCATATCTCTGTACAATGTTGTGACTGATCTATTCAGCTGGGTAAATGAGGATTGGTACAGGCCTCTCTCTCGAGCAAAGTCCCTAGGCCGTAAAGCTGGCTAAAATAAATGTAGACATTTGGTTTTCATTAGCGTTGTAACTGAAACAAAAACATTTTAATGACTGATCCCAGAGTATTTTGAAGTTTGTGCAACTTTGCTGGGAAGGTATTTAAACCACGGTATCAGTTGCAAGTTGGCCATGTGCCAGCTTTTCCAAGCTGTTTCAGTGGGTGAGGTTGAGTTTGCATAGTGTTAGGAACAGGAGAGCTTGGAGAGAGGAGAAGTAGTTGCAGGAGAACTGGCGCTGGTGAAATGAATGAAGCTATCTGCTCAAGGAGACAGTGGCAACATTCATGCTGTGGCACAGGTTGCTGCTTTGTTAAAGAGCTCTCTCAGTTCTCTGAAAAAAAAAAGTACGATTTTAAGCTTCAATACTTTTAATTAAAAAAAAAAAACAAAAAGAGGAAAAGCCAAAACCTAACCAAGGAGTTTGGGTTTTGTTTGGCTTTTTTTTAATGGGTTTTTCTTATTTTAAATTGGCCGTACAAGATGAAATCCTGCTTTCAAGGGCAAGTACTTAGATTGCCTACAAAAATTCTCCAAAATACTTTTCCGAGTAATATTTGAGTTTGTCTTGCGAGAGAATGGTAATCAAATCTGATTTAAAAATTAGCATGCAGGCTGAGTCTTTAATGAACTAAAATAAATGGTGGCTTTACGTTCATGGGAGAAGCTGGAGGTCGCTTAAAGTGTCATAAGGTGAGGATTGCTTATTCTGTGCCATGCTGCGAGTGTTGTGTTGGGAACTACTCTTCACCCGCAGTCTTTCAGGAGTCAGACAGGTGTCCATAGAATGCTTCACCAGGTTGGAAGTAATCCCTGTGTTTGGCACGGGATGCTGTTGGCGGTGCCTACCAAAATGATGTTGCGTTTTGGTGCCTGTGGGGTTTTTCTTGCATGTTGCTTAGGGTTAAGGGGCAATTAGGATAAGACAAGTTTACTTCACATAGACTGTTAGAAATTGATCACTAGAGCAAACTAGCATTTCTTCTGTCAGCAACAATAAAAAACAAAACCCCAAACCCTAATATTCAGCCTTTTTAATACTAATCTTTAAACAAACAAACAAAAAAATCAACTTAAACTAGAGATAGGTTGCCTGAGTTGGAGACTTCTGGTAGTACTGGTTCCATGTTGTTCAACACATGGGAGGAATTTGAATCCCAGAGGACTGAGTAGCTCTTTGTAGCTCTGTATAAGGAAGAACTCAATTTTCTGACCATGAAATGCTAGAAACTTCCACATAATATGGTGCTTTGAAATTTCTCCAGCCAGATTCTGGTTTTTATGGCTTTCTCCATTCTAATGGTCATTAGAGGATTTTAAAAAATATCATTTTTAGTAGATTAAGTTTAGAACTTTATTTCTTGAGAATACTCGGTCGATATTTATTACCGTTTTGGGAGCACCATAATCTTGGTAGTAAAAGTAAATATTAACACGGTGCTGATGTTAGCATGAAAAGAAACATCAAATCTACCCTAAGGTATGAAAAGGTTTATTAATAATGGGAGAGATGTCTGTTATTCCTTTACTATGTCAGTTTATTCAGTTCTTTCTTTTAATGTTCTGGTAGTTTGAGTGGAGTTGGCAGAGTAAGTAGAGTAAAAGAAGGTCCTGATTTTAATAAGGTCTGTTGAAATGCCAGGTGTGTATAGAAAGAACAAAAGAGTGAGCATAAAGGAACAGAATAAACAGGAAGAGTACTTAGTTGAAAAGCTGAAGAAAAAGCAAGTTGAAGAACAACAGAGAAAGTATATAGGTGTCTGAAGAGAAGTTGTGAGAGACTCTGAGTTAGTGGATAGCAGTGAATTGGCAGGAGCTGCTGACTGCCTTGAGGGCAGAGAGGTCTTGCAGAGAGAACTTGATAAATTACAGGGTTGGGCAGTCACTAACTGCATGAAGTTTAACAACACTAGGTATTGGATTCTGCAGCTGATATGGGACAACTCTGGATATGTGGACGGACTAGGGGCAAGAGGCTGGAGAGCAGCTGTGTGGGAAAGGGCTGTGGGGCTTCTGGCTGGCAGTAAGTTGAACCTGAGCCAATAGCGTGCCCTGGCAGCCACAAAGGCCATCTGCAGCCTGGGCTGCCCCAGGCCTAGCACTGCTGGTGGGTGAGGGGAGGGCTTCTTCTGCTCTGCTCTGTTCTGTGTGGCCTCATCTCCTGCACTGGCTGCAGGTCTGGGCACCACTGCTTAAGGACATAATGCAATTAGAGTGTGCCCAAAGGAGGGCTACGAAGATGGGTAAGAGTCTGGAGGGCAAGGTGTGTGAGGAGTGGCTGGATTCCCTTGATCTCTTCAGCCTAGAGCAGAGGAGCAGAGGGGAGGCCTCATGGCAGATTGAACTCCTCACAGGGAGCAGAGGAGCAGCGCTCTGGTGACAGTGATAGGGCCCGAGGGGATGGCATGGAGCTGTGTCAGGAGGTAGTCAAGTGGGAGTTAAGGAAAGGTTTTGCCTCAGAGGGCACTGGGCACGGAACA
Source organism: Bambusicola thoracicus (assembly GCA_002909625.1). NCBI lineage: Eukaryota > Metazoa > Chordata > Aves > Galliformes > Phasianidae > Bambusicola > Bambusicola thoracicus. Next base: position 24,393 of record PPHD01003536.1, on the reverse strand, counting down.
GGTTGCCCAAGGAGGTTGTGGATACCCCATCCCTGGAGGCTTTCAAGGTCAGGCTGGATGTGGCTCTGGGCAGCCTGGTCTAGTGGTTGTCGACCCTGCACATAGCAGGGGGTTGAAACTCGATCACTGTGGTCCTTTTCAACCCAGGCCATTCTGTGATTGTATGAACAGGCTGCTGGAGTTCAAGAGGTGTTTGGCTAATACTCTCAGACACTGGATTTGAATTTTGGGTGGTCTTGTGTGAAGGTGGGAGTTGGACTCGATGATCCTTTTGGGTCCCTTCCAATTCAGGATATTCTCTGAAAATAAGATGTGCCCTCAATAGAAAAGGCATTTAGAAAATATTGAAATGTGTGAGTTGAATCAGTCTCATTCCACCTGGTTGCTCCCTAGCTAGGGTCTGATATCAGCGGCTGCCAGAAACTCTGCCAGAAACTCTGGCAGAGGCTGTGCTGGGGAGAATCTGTTGAGGCTTTTTTGCCTTAACAGCTTAGAAGAGAGCGCCTCTTGGATAAGTCTGGCTACTGGAAAGATTAAGTGCGTAGTGAATGCTAGTCATCCAGACTCCCTTTATAATCAATGAAGAAAGGCCTGCACCTTTAAAATGTCCTGTACAAAGACAGTGGCAAGACAAATGTTTCAGCAAGCAGTTAAACTCTACCTTTTCTGGGGTGAAGTAGCGCGCTGCAGCAATGTTCATGAGCGTGCACACCAGCTCTGGCATGTGTCAGATCTACCTTTGAAGCAGTTGAAGCATGCTAAACAGGGAAAAATACAACCTGGGGTGTTTGTTTGAGGTGAACAGAACGGTCTTCACTGGTCTTTGCTAATATTCCCCAGTCTTTGCCAACAGAAGCAGCTCAATTCAGGGGCAGATGGGCACCAGGGCTGGCACGGGTAGGTATGGGATTGGAATCTTTTTGTTATGAATCTTATCACCTTAGAGAGAGTGAAGTTATTTGTTATGGGTTTAGCCTTACAAAGCTTCACATCTTAAACATCAGACTTATCTCTCTCTTCCAAGTCACTGTCAGCATTTACACTACGAACAGCTGAAATGTTCTTGTCAACTATAAAAATGTGCAGTGCGCCGAATCTTTCTGTATCCCCTGGTTAGCACTGCATGGCAGCACATTTTAAAGGCTGATTGATTTAAAAGATATCAAAGCGCCAAACTGAGCTTTTATTGAATGTTCCCTCATTATGAGCAGACAACTTGCATCTCTCTCCACTGCTAGACTGCAACTGGGAGCAATATTCTTTCTAATGGCTCTTGAGCATGGAACTCCAGTAAGAGAAACAACATCTGGCTGTAATAAGATGTTGAGTTTCGTCCTGTTTTGTGATGTCCGTGTGCCAAGTGCAGCTGTGGTGGCTTCATCCAGCTGCACCCTGCTTCTAAGATGTGGGAAGAAAATGATGGCAGTGTATGCAAATACATGGGATGTGACAACTGATAGGGAGAACGGATATAAGGTGAGACTATAAAATGCAAATCTCATGAATGTGTGAGCTTTAACTCTGAGACAATTGGGAATGAAATTCCCCATTTTTGAATAACTACTTTGTGCACTTCTCTCATTTTTGTCATGTCATATTCCGTTTCTTTTTACAATTTCTATAGCTTTAGTGTCTTATGATAAAGAGATGTTCTTTTTCTCATGCCTTCTGGAGAGATGTAATCAGAATGGCAAAAGCACTGCTCTGTTAAGGGAAGGTGGGATTGAGGTTAGATGGAAATTCTGTGGTTAAGAAAAAGTCAGCTTGGTGATTCTGATAGAGCTGAGCAAAAGTAGAGGCTTGGAGAATGAACAACAATGCTGAGGAACGTGAGGAATCAAATGAGAGATTTTAGGTGGCAGCTGTTTTTTGCAGGTACAATAATTGAATTTAAGAGCTGTTCAAATGAGACGTTTGTGTATAGGAAGAACTGGAAGGGGAGAAGCTGAATTAAGTAGTTTTAAAGGCAGCTAAGTAATGAGAGTTACTTTTACTAAGCCTTTTGCAATTAAAATAACACAGACGTAAGCATGTCTTATTGTAGAGGTGAGAACATGGTGAGTGTCCATGTCTGGTGGGGGTGGGACAGAGGTTCAGTGGAAGCTGTGGCAGGTGAGGTTCTGTAGGAGTTGGGGGTACGCCTAAGGTTGTACCAGTGCCTAACTTAACCACTGAACATGTCCTTGGAAGCAATCTAATTTGTGTGATTTGTGGGTGTGTTTTTCTTCCCCTTCTCTTTCTGTTTGCCTCGTTGCTTGGGTAAGTAATAGGGGAAAGACTGGTGTTGACTATAGGAATATTTACTTGAAATTTAGCATTAAACCCTTCTGCATTTGGCAGAAGGAAAAATACAGCTGTGTGGGTGAAGATGCTGGCACAGTTTGTCTGCAGAAATGGAAAACATAAGTTTACTTTTTTTAGGTGACAGAGCATGCAGTAGTGCTCGCATATATAACTTGCCTGTGTGTGCTTTTGTGCTTCCATGCTCATAGAACCCAGTGAGATGAAAGTAAAATGTATTTAAACAGGCAGTGCCTGAGTAGCAGGCTGGAAATATTTCCCTTTTACATTTATAAGCAAAACAGTATAATTGTACCTTGAGATGAGAAAAATCTTTTCTCTCACTGACCTGGCAACTTTCTGTGCTTGGCAGCGCTTTCAGTTTGCAGTTCTCATTTTTGGCGCTCCTGCTGTTTTCATCCCAGTCCAGGGAAAGGACAAGAGGCAACAGGCACAAACTGAAATAGAGGAAATTCCATTTCAACGAAAGAAAAAGCTTTGTGTGTGTGTGATTGAGCAGAAGAACAGGTTGCTCATAGAGGTCGTGAAATCTTCACTCTAGGAAATAGTGAAACTTGACCGAGCAACAGCCTACATTTGTTCACTGTTCCCCCAACCACTCCATAGTTCTGCAGTTCCATGAAATGAGTTCTGATACAACATCAGTGGGTGCACAGTAATGGGGAGTTCTAAGATGATATGTTTTAATTGGAAATACAGGAGGTAAGAATCAGGGTGTTATTGAAGTGTTGTCCCTTTAATAATGTATTTTTTTTCACTCCGCTGTTTATTTCCTTATAAAAATGAGTGTTCTTGCAGATTTTCCTTTCTGCAGAAATGCCAAGGGCTTGTGCTTCTTACTGAGGGCTTTGGAAGCACAAAGTGTGACTGTCTGCATTGACCCGTGTTAGTACAACTTCATGCACGGCATAAGTCTTAATTGTTTAATGGCAAAGCACTACTACTGTGGGAGAAATGGCTTCTAACACAAACTACTACTACAAATCTACTTGCTTTGTAACCCAGAAATTGCAGTTCTTGCTGGAAATTTATGGCTGAAGTAATTTGAAAAGAGAAGGGGAAAACGTTTCCTTACAGGGAAACTGCCCGTGCTGTGGCGGTCGTATGCTTTTCTGTAAAGAGTCTGATTTTGTCATCACTGAAGATGCTGAGAAATCCATTGTCTTGTGAGTTGGTTCAGCACAATCATTCCTGCATTTCAGTCATAAAATCTGAAGCGCATATGGTTGCATATACAATTGGGTATGATATTGGAGTTAATTCCTACGAAAGAAGTTATTTTATGAGCTGCAGAGAAGAGCAATACTTTCTCAAATCCACAAACAAGTATGCATCAGCACCATTGCCAATTGCTTCTCATCGTTTGATAAATGTTGGAAACAAGTATGCAAAATGATTTATTTTTAATTACTGAGTATGCATACACAGGTTAATTTTGCACATTTTACGCGTCATTGCAGTCTTCAAGAAAGGAGTCCCAGATCATCTTCTGAAGCAAGGAAATTGTTAGTTTTGGTTACTGAACTTTAAAAGGTCTGCTAGTGCCACTGATGACATTGGATTCCAGAAACAGAATTTTAACGTGATTAATCTGAGACATTAAACAGAGATTAGGCTTAAAACTTCTTAAGCATTCTTGGTTTGTGGAAAGTAGAGCAAATCAGCAGACTGTGAAATAGCAGTAGGACTGCCTCCCAGTTTTAAGCTGGGAATGAGAGTGTTGGAATGCCCGATTTCTTCATATCATCCCCAGCTCTTCTCTTACTTCTTGACACTTTGTACTGTACTTTTTCAAAGAAGGGTCACGAGTAGGAACGTAGTCTTCTGCTGTTCCTGTGTGCTCAGATGAAAGCCCCTCTGCAAGGGGAGCCGGGAAGAGAGGAGTGATAAACTGCTTTCCCTGTTTCCATTACCTCATCCCTCCACCTCCTTGTTCTCTCTGTGTTAGCCAGTGTTGCAGACAGGACTTTTTTCAGCCACTCTTTTAGTGATCTGACTGTCAGATTGCATCGTTCATTGGTTCAGTGCAAGAAGCCAAGTTTCTGTTAGCGCTGTGCTGCAAAACCAGGTGTACACTTAGAATGTTGTTGTGTTGCTTAACAGTTAAGGGAGAAAATGATCTTTTTGTAAGGCTTAAGGCCTTGTGGGTATCATTCATAGCTCCATTAAGGGAAGAGATAAGTAGGACGACAAAACACTGCTCTTGCATTTACTTTCTGCTCTGCCTAGCACTGCTGAAGTCTATGAGAGAATATCCTGCCTGGAGAAGGGAAGAGTTGATCGAATACATTTCAGCTCTGTGGCGTTTAGTGGCAGCAGCCACTTCTGTCCGTATTCATGTGCAGGGAGAGAGATGCTGTTGAACAGGCGGCATTTGTTTTTTTTTTTAGTGTGGTATGTGTAATGCTAGCATATGTTGTGAGTTTGGAAGTCTGGGGAGTATGGCATACTTCATCTGAAGCTCATTGAACAAAATATGACTGAAAAAGAGCATATAAAAAACAAACAAAAAGGCCAAATGAACACCAGCCTGTATCTTGTTGATGTAATTTGGATACTTGACCTATTTGGTCATTCATCTGTTGCGGAAGACAGGTACATTATTTTCTTTTCTGTGTATTCCATCCTACAAATGAAATATTGCCTTGCGTCGAGATCTCTGGAGACAGAGCCAGAGCTGTTGGCTTGTACTTCCAGTTCTAACGCTGTACCCAGAATCATTTTTTTGCAACTGACTGACGTCATCTATGGCACAGGTTCAACTCACTGAGCCTCCACACCTTAATCCACAAAATATACATCAACACCCACACTTGCATGAAAATACATAGTTGCTATAAATCCAGAATTGCAGATTCTTGTGGCTTTTTTTTTAAATACTCTGAAAAATGAGAATTCTATTTTAGGATAAAGGCAGGTGGGTTTCTGCCTTTTCTTCTGAAAATCCAGATCCTATATAACAGCTGGAACTTTTGTTGGCCAAGGTAGTGGTCAGTTGCCCTACGACTTTAGCTTAGCTGATGCTCCAAAAGAGTAACTAACTTCAAGTCTGGCAGCTGATTTTGTTGTGTGATTGTGTGGTTTAAATGTTTCTTTCAGTTGTGCTTGCAGATTGAGGGCAAGCAATGGTGCAAGTCTAACTTCTGCTCCAGACAAACTGGATGAAGTGAATCCTTTGTCAGCTTGACTTTTGAGGAGAGGAGCTGTGTTGTGCAGATCTATTGAGGGAGGCAGTGAGTGGAGGAGGAAGTGAGGAGGAATAATCGACGTTTAGGGTAATGTGTACACTACACAGAAAAAGCATTTTCTCCTAGTTGTCTGTGAAAGCCTTAAGTTTGAGAGTAGAAAACGAGCAAGCAGAAGAAAGAAGCCAAGAAATTGGTGTGTGTGATATATCAGTAAATGCAGCATGTATGATGTGAGCTGGAGATGTTAGACACAAGGATTTGATCGAGACTTGTTCAGGTGTGATACTACCTGAGGTCAGCTAGAGAAAAGATGGACTGAATTTACTGTACCCTGCAATCTGCACAGAAGGATTATAGCCATGGCATAATTGATGATTAAAACCATTCTAATTACGTTAAGGTATTTGGAGCTAACAGCTAAGTTCTGTTGTCTGTAAAGAAATACTTGTATGTAGGCATAAATAAGGTTAATTGAAAGAATGAAAAGCAGGCCTGCTCAAATAGTCTGTCAGTGTTGTGTTTCTTATGCAGCTTTTTTTTTTTTTAAATCCATATTTTATTCAAATGCTGTTTGAAGTACTGGCTTTTCCCTTCTGCAGCAGTGCACGTTATAGTGATCAGTGTAGACACGTCCCCCTTTGAAGTGGTCTATGCTTAATTACCTTGCTGAAATTCCAAGCAGAGTTGCACTGAGAAATTTACTTGAGATTCCTTCCTGCCCTCGTGAGCCTAATAGGTTCAAGCTCTGTTTATTGTCAGGCCAGGTACAGCTACTTCTTTTAACTCAATTCCAAAGTTTTAAGAAAAATTGGATTTTATAGAAAAGAAACGTTAAGTGGCATGAAACTTGGATACTGACGATGAGAGGCTTTGTTCTGAGCCTGTCTCTCTTGTTGCCCTAAGTATCATTTGTGGAGATGTGGTCTTGGCAAATGCTCACAAACAGCTCATACGAAGTTTTCCACCTCAAGTAAAGAACATATAAACATGAGATCATATTCCTGACATAAATCAGTTTTAAGAGGATTAGAAATTTGCCATCAGCTCACAGAGAAATATTTACCTTTTGATTATTTAAATTATAGTTTTGATTACATTTTGGGTACAGAGCGAGTATTCATGTTGTCGGTGAGGGCAGCGTGATGCAGGTTTCTCAGGCTACTAATTCACATAGCACCTTCTGCACCTTGTGCCAAATGCAGCCAGTGGCCTTGGCTGGAATATGCCTGGGGGTCTTCTGATGGAGGGATTACCTTTTGGGATGTGCTGAAATAACTTCAGGCTGTCTTGAGAGCACTTCTATTCTCTTCCCAGAATCTTGAGATTTCTCCTGAGTGAAAGCTGTCTACTGTGGAGATTTCTAATTAAAAAAAACGAGCTTGATGGTTAAGTGCAGTAGAAGCAGCTTCCTGTGTACCTGGAAGTTCTTGACCCTTTGAGACAGTCAGCTCTGAAATTAAGCTGCCCATTCTGTTTGCATGAACAGTGACGAAGTTGTCTGATATTTTTTCTAATGTATGCTGCCTGAAGCTGGCTATCAGCTAGTATGGTAGAGATCTTCATTCCTCTCTCCTAATCTCTATGTGATATAGTTATTTGCTGAACCATTCAGCATCCAGTATGTTTTAGTATCTTGCAAGCTCTCAGTGCTTGTTTTCAGGTTAGAAACTCATGTAAAATTCTTATTTCTAATAGTATTTAAATAACTGCTTGTTGACAGCTCTTCTGCTTTGTCTGTATTGTCTAAACTTAATACAGAGAGTAAATGCAGTCTCATTTTAAGGACCTGAAGTTGTTGAGCTAGTGGTAGTTGAACTCCCTGGATAACAGCAAGGTGAAGTTACTTGTAGCCCTATGGTTGGCTCAAAAATAGCAAAAATAATATAGGACTTTTCTATTGAGACTCCGTGGGTGTGACTGGTTCATTGAGATGTGTAAAGAGTGACTGCAGCTCTAAACTCCTCCTTTCAGAGAACATCTCTGCTGTTTTTTGGTGCCCAGGCAGTCAATGCTAACACTTCAAGCATACAAAGTCTCTGAGAAAGCTAGTCGTTTTCTCCAGAAGCTACCAGCCATAAGGATTTCAGGAAATTGAAACATCATTTCTTAACTTCTGTTTGTCCCAGTAGCTCCAGGACAGATGCCTGGTTTTCATAGTCTGAGAACTTACCTATAGGCCAGGGCTCGCAGATGAGGGAACTGTTGTATCTTGTCCAAGCAATGGAAATTATCCTTGAATCTTACTGCTTCAGACAACTCTTCTCCCAGGCAAGTGAGAATCTTTCACATTCTATGCAATGTTTAACCAACTACTTGTCTGCTTCATCCCTACAGGCGTAGGTATCTCTACCCAATGTATGTGTGTCCCATTTCTTAAAGGATCCAGCCAGTGTTTTGCTCCAAATCATAAGGCTATATCCAGATGCGAGTGTCTGTAGTGAACAAATACAAGTTGTAAAATGTACATTGGGCCAGCTGGAGGTAGTGATGTTCTGCAAGCAGGCGAACGTCCTGCTGGCAGCACATTAGATGGCAAGCTCATTTCATAGGAGAAGAGGGCCAAAAGCTGCTCTTCGGGGTGGGCTTGGAGAGATGGGCCTCTTCCAAGTCAGAAAGAGCTGCTCTTCCAGCTGAGTTATTTAAGTGCAGTGAGAATAATAGATACCCTTTGTTCTTACATTCCTGTGGATGCAATGTGGAGGTAACTCCTGGTCTGATTTACTGAAAGTATATGCAGCCATGTTGATCTGTTGTTCTGAGAATTAAGTGAAAGCTTTATTCCTCCTTCCTTATCCACCCCAAAATACAATGGATGATATGTATATGTACACAAAAGGGAAAGGGAGGGAGAATCTGCCGACAAAGGAATTTCTAAACTCCATCTTAAGCTTTTCCTGTGCAAAAAGCACAATCAGTCAAGACTGGGCAAAAGTTCATGCTAACACAAACAAGATGCTGAACTTGGATGCAGAATGTTGCATACGACAGCAGTCTTTTCAACACATACAGGCAAACAGTGAATCAGCAGTGCCTAGATAACAAATGACAGCAATATCTTGGGACTTTAAAACTGCATGTCGTGCAGTAGGATTTATGACTTAGGATGTCTCTGTGCTTTAAGGCTAGTTCCAGGATGCAAAAAAACAACCAACACCCTACCCCAAACCAAAACCAGAAAAGCAGTCCCTCTCCTCCAGGTCTGCACTGTTGCAAAGGCGAATGCTTGCCATGTAAACCCTTCTTGGGACAGCAGAATTCCACGAACGGGAGCTTGAGGCAGTCCGTGTTCAGAGAACTTCTTGTTTCACATGCTAAATGTGTGTGTATTTGCCTGCATCCCTGTGCTACCTCTGTCTCTTGATGTGCTGGCTTTGTTCCGTTTAGAACTTATTTTTAAGTAAAACAGCTGTAGCTGGTAGAAAAGCTTTTTTCTGCTTGCTCCATCTTGTGTTGCTGGGGTTGCAGGAAGGAAGGAGAAGTTAAATCAAATGTTGCAAAATGTTTTTCCAGGCTGCGACAGTGAGTGCCTTATCTTAATGTTCTGCAACATTTGTCGCACTGATGGAACGAGAAATCCTTCCACAGCTATGGTAAATTAGTAACAGAGAAAGGTACTTTGTTACCTGTGGCCATCTGCTTTGGGTGTTTCCCCTTGTTTTCTTTCTCCCTTCTAAAGAAGGGAAAGAGTTTCCTTGTCATTGTTTCTCCCTGGCACGTTTCTTGCCCAGATCCTTGTATTCCAACTTGACAATGATGTTCAGTCTCCGCTGTTCTGCATCCTTACTCTGCTTCCTAAGTCAGTTCAGTCTTTTAAGTCTTTTCATGCTCTTCTGAGAACCTTTTGTCTTAATATGTAACGCTTTCAGCGGTGCTGGGTGTTCAACTGAGCGCTTCACATTAAGAGCATGTTGAGAGTCATACAATCATTGAAATTGGAATAGACAAATAGGGTCATCTAGTCCAGCTGTCAGCCATGCCCACTAACCGTGTCCCTCAGTGCTACATCCACGCAAGTCTTAATTACCTCCAGGGATAGTGACTCCTCTACCTCCCTGGGCAGCCTGTGCCAGTGCATCACCACTCTAAGAGTAGTTTTTTCCTAATATCCCACCCTGTGTCCCTGTTGATGAGACCGTGGATTTTGTTTCTTCTCTCCCACCTCAAAGGCTGAACCAGGCTGCCCAGAATTCCAGTAACAGTGGTGAAGCTGGCCAAGGGACATCTGCTGCTGCCACCAAGCTGGAGATCCTGGAGGAGAAAGAGATCTTCCTCTTTTGGAGGAGGAAAGTGGAGCAGTGCAAGGTGAGAACATCGCTGGCACTCCTGTGTGGGGGTCCTGCTTTGTCATGTATGTGTTACTTATTATTTGTCTGATGTGAATCTCTACCCAGCTCTGCTTTATTCTTCTCACCTTACTGAGAGGCTGCACCGTAGCTGGTGATTTTTGGCAATCAGGCTCTGGTTGTGAGCCCTGCTGACCTCCCATCCCAAGCTGAGGATGTCAGAGTTTCTGGCTGGCAAGTCATGTTTTCATGCTGGAAGGTGGTGGTCCATTTACTTTCTGTTGTATGTAGGTAGGAATGTACTGAACGTCATGGAACCAAGTGTTTGTATGGGATTGGGTACTTGGTCTCAAATGATGGCATTGGTTGGGCTGAAACCCTCAATGAGCTTATACACAGCATAGGGAGAACATGCCTGTAATAAACCCTGTAGTTTGTTCTTGACAGGAATGTTTGAATGTTGCCATTCAGTTCTCTTGATCTTTAGGATTTCTCAGTCTGTGTCAAAACAACAGTGTTCAAACTATGCACTTTTATTTGGATTGTTTGTATCTGCCTGAGATTAATTGCTTCGAAAAATATTTTTTAAAGTAAAACTTTCCATGACACTCTAAAATTAACAGTGTATTATATCATAAAGTCAAAGTCATATCATTGTGTTTGTTTGCATTTTCATATCAATATTACTGATAATGTTTTAATATTTCTGTGATGAATGATTTGTTATAAAATGCTTTAGAACCGCATAGGAAAGAGTTAATAAAGATTTATCTACTTCATTTTTTCTTGTAAACTTTTCAGTTGCAAGTATGAAATAGGTAAATATCCAGATTGCATTTCAGCACTGTCTAGTAGCAGGCAGGAGGATTTCCACTTCACTGCTGCACTTCATTAAAGAGTTATAAACAGGAATGTTGCAGAAGTATACTGTGGGCACGTGAGGAGATTTCTAATAACCTCAAGACTGGCTTCCAAATGATCTTATTAATTCTGTGAGTAATCCGGGGAAAATCAGTAGGGTTTCTCTGACTTTTGCCCTCCGAGGCTGCAGTTTTTACAGCTTGGAGCAACTATTGCTAACAATAGCTCTTGAAGTGTAATTTTAAAAACCCCAGGAAATGTGTTCCTGTTTTTCTTTCTGATGCAGTTACAACTGACAATTCCACTTCTTTAGCCCCTAACTCAGCGTGCCCCTGTTCCTGGAAACATATTTAGAATGCTGTAATGAAGTTTTTCACTTACCCGAAGTACATCAGATGTTGCACATGAGCATGGTTTCCAGTGGAGACTTAAGTGTGCAGGCAGCTGCTGCCTGTGAGTCACGCTCTTCCCTGGGCAAGGAAGGGAAGGACCTTGCTCAGCCCCTGGGAACTTGGTGATTCCAGCTCTTGAGTACTGGGAGGGTTTCTGTTGTGTTTGCTGACTGAAAGTCTTGTCTTGGTCTTGTTTCTGGATGTTACTTCTTACAGTATATACAGAACTGTTAACTATATCTAAACATGTCTCACTTCAAGACTGATTGTTACTATGCAAATTAACCTTGGCTGCTCTGAGAACTGTTACTCAGTCAAGACAAGGCATACTTTTGTGCCTTACCATGCAGTATTGCAGGCGTATTTCTTTGCTGTGTGTCCACATAACTGATGCTATTGCAGTTTTCTGCTGTTGCTAGCTGCCTTATCTGTCTGCTTTGAAGTCAGATTTTTGCTGAAGTATGCCCTTTCACTCTACTTAAATGGAGAAGCACATCATGTGATTGACCAAAGTTTTAAAAAAATTATCTGGTACTGTTTAATCTGTGGTAACTATTTCATTTCCAGCTAAGCATTACTAATTTTATGACATCCTATTAAGAAGCAGATTTTTTTAAAATCCAGATAGTTGCAATAAGAAAACCTGCTTTCTTTAGCTTGTTCATGAACTAGATAAATTGAGAGCTCATATTTGATTTTTCTGCTGATTTCCATCCGTGCTTCTGTCATCGTCCTTTGGAGACTGCAAGACAGGTAATGTCTGTTTCTGATTTCAAGTGAAGGCAAAGTCAACCAGTACGCTTCATGCTTATAGCCCAGCCCTGGGCTGTAGGAAACATCACTTTTGTACTTAAGGCATGGATGTCAATGACATTTTGCTTTGTTCTTCTTTCCGCTTCTCATCTCATCCAATTAAAAGAATATGAAGTCAACCTCGTTTAAAAAAAGTTTCTTAGATACTGCTAGGAAGTATGTTAATGTATGTGAGTACTCCCAAATGGTATGGTTATTGACCTACAAAACCGGTAAGCCAAGGTGTGTTGTGAACTGGATTTCCAATAGCTGCAGGGTTGAAGTAATTCACAGAGCTGTGGAATTGGGAATGTTTCATGATTATCAATGTGAATTCTGGTGCTCTGGCCATCACAGGTCAGTTGGGAAATGGGAAACCGTTCACCTGTGTGCTTTAAGTGGTAGACACATATAATAATTCTTTTGTTTTGTCTCTTTTAAAGCAACTTATTAACTATGAAAAGCATTTAAGAAGAGTCTACATATAATTTAATGGCATCTACTGCTATTTCTTAAGTTCTGTGTTCTCAAGGCTTACTGGTTTTCAGTATTTTCTTTCAAAGCGATAGGAGCTTTGGTGATGAATGGCTAGCACTTTTTTTTTCGGTGATCTTCTGACAATTGAAAGTAGCTGCCTAGTTTGATTTGAAATTGGTAACGTGTAGTTGTATTCTGACCTGTTGAATATTGTAACTGATTGAAAAAGAATCATTTCAGAATGATTTTAAAGTTGATTTGGGAGGAAAAAAATAATCTATATACTGACTTCTTTAAATATTACTCTCTCCGGTCTCTAACAAAATTTTATTTCAACATCTGGTTGTTCCCTCGTGGGAGGATAGATAGCTTTCAAATAATTTTAACCTAAATTGGAAAAGAGAAGACATGTCTCATAAATGAGCTTTATGACGCCTGACACCTCAGTGTTGTGGAAGATGCAATTGCAGTGCAGTACGCTGCAATGATGAAAAGGCAGAACTTGTTAATGGAATCCACAGAACCCGGCTGCCCACAGAAGCTTCTTAGTTGCCGGGTTAAAGCTGTCCTGCACATCTAAACTTCTTGCAGTGACAGATAGTGTTTATGCAGAGAGGTATTTTAAGACTGCCTACAGGTCAGATCCAGAGAGCTCTCCTTCCTTATCTAGAGACTGCTTGCTGCTTTTAGAAATTAATCTTCAGAGTTTCTGCTTAGAAGATTTTGTAATTAGGAAAAGCCAGGAACAGAGGACATAAACACAGAAACAGAAAATGAGAGAGAAAAAACAAAGGAAAGTATAAATGAAGGAGATGCTGCCATGCCTGGAGCGTAAGAAGAGACAGTTACTGTTAGAGTGGTAGAGCTGTGTGAAATGGACTTGGTAGTAACAACTCTATCTTTTAAGTATTTTTTCACATTTTACAGAAATCGATCTTTTTTCAGGGTTATTTTGCTCCATTAAGGTGAAAGGTGGGTTTTGGCACTCCGCTTGCTTCCCTCTGTTCTGCCTTGGCCATGCGTGCTCCTCCCAGAGCATGCAGCCAGCAGCAGTGCTCGGAGCTGGATGGTGAGGAATTGCACCTCCCTGCTCTGCAGAAGACTTCTGCTCATTCTCAGTTTTATTATATTCCTCTGTCAATTATTGCATATGGATTCTTAGGGAGTAGTTGGGTCTATGGTGATCTCATTTCTTTTCTTTTCCCCCACGCTTTCAGTATCTGTAAGGAAGGGGGGAATCTAACTTTATCCATGGAATGAACACACAAAGAAGCGTTCACTATAGCAAGGAAGAGGCTTGGAGCGCAAAGGTTTTCTTTCTAATTAAAATGCAACTTGACCTTTCTCAAATAAAGGATGCTATAATATACTGATACTTTGCAGCTTCAGTTAAGACTCATGCAATGGCTGTAGCAGGTTTTCATTAGTCTCCTGTACTGTTACATTGCAACGGGTGGAATAAATGCCTTAGCAACAGACTGCTGTGAAGTTAGGAGACGGTAATTCAGTGCTTACAAAAGGAAAAAAAGGAAAACTGATTTTTGTCTCCAATTACTCCACAGCACCCTTTGTTTACATCTTGTTTAGATTTTACTGTGGCTTGTCAAATGTAGCGCTGAACAGAAGCTTTGATTGATAAATGGGACGTGGAACGTGTATCTTGTAGGTGGCTGCGCTGAATGCTTGGGGTGTTGCGCAGAGGGCTGCCTGCCCACGCTGGTGGCAGAGGCAAAGCTGCCAATGCAGACTCCAGAGCACTCCTTAGGCAGAAAACTGCAGCTTTGTTTTCCGTGTGGTTCAATCCTTGCATTTTGTTTCTAACCTTGTTGGGTTTTTTGTTTATTTTGTTGTGTGTGTGTGAAGCTTTTACTTCTACTGAATCTTTCGCTGTAACGGTTTAATGCTTTTGGAGATAAGTTGAAATGGCACATACAGTGAAACAACTTTTCAACAGCTTAGTGCTAAGTGCTTCCAGATATAGATGCAATTGACTCGCATCTACTCTTCATGATCAATATAAGTCTTCATTTCTCTAAGGAATGTTTATTAATGCCTTCAGTGTTTATCATTGTATATGAGGAAGGTGTACATAATCCCTCTGTGTTAGAAAGAGCCTTCAACTGAAATTTATTAAAGAGCAGTTTACCCTGTCGTGAACAAAGTGTCCTCTAAATCCAATTCCCTCTCATGAAAGCGTGAGAATTTCTCCGCTACTTGTGGTCTGTGCAAATCATCTGCACTACAAAAGGGCCATGTCTCCTTCCATTTTAGGAATCTGGGAAGGGTAAATATTTAAAGTGCTGGCGTAACAATAGCAGAAGTAGAAGGAAATTAAAGCTTGGGATCCAGTGCTGAGATGCATTTGGCTTAAATTGTGGGTGGAACAAAGAAAAGCCTTTCAGTAAATTGGTTAAAGGTTATGATTTTCATTTTTGGATTAAGGAATAAGCAGAACTGTTCTATGTCGAATAGACCACACAATTTCCCAGGCAAGAAATCTATTCTGAAAGGGCAGCCTTTTGAGTTCTTAGTCAGATTGGTTTTTTGCTTTTCTCTCAGCGGAGCATGTTTTTGATCAGTTACTCTGTGATGGTCGCGGGAACTAATATTGCGCTGGGTTGAGGCCACTGTGGGAAATGAACAACAACTGCAGGTCTGAGAGCTTTGTGGATGTCAAGCCTAGGTGATGTTGGATGAAATAAATGAAATCAAGACGATGGTGTAGAAATTCTAAGAGTTTATTATATAAACTCTTGGGTTTTTTAAGCTACAAAGCCCTTTGCACCCTAACAGATTGTTGTTGAATCCTAGGGAATTTCTAGCATCTATTGTTTGGAGCAGCTGTTAGATATTGAGAAAGAGGATTCATCTGTCCTCAGAGTAGAAAGAAAAATGTATTCTTTATCTTGATAAATTCAGTTCAGGTTGAGTAACTCTGTAGATATTAAAAACAATTTTCCCGGTATATTTCACTTATCTTTGCCAGAGTTTTGGCACTGTGTTCCAGAAACTGAATGTGCACGTTGTAAGGGCTGAAGTCTGTTTCTGCCAAAATTTGCCATGTGACTTATGAGTCTGTATAAAGACCTTTGCAGTAACTTCAGCTGATATTTGGCTCGTGACTTTGCGAGACAACTCCAAGTAATCCTTTGACTTAATTTTGAGCTATGTTGTATTTTTCAGAAAGAGACCGTGCAGAGTTGGCTGGAGAAAGGTAGCTGTACTTTTGCAAAGATTTTAAATGTTCTGAAACTTGGTTTTTTTTCTCTCTTTGTTTTTGTTAGGCAATCTGATTTCAAAGTTAAAATGAAAGAATGCTAGATATCTGTATAGAAAGGAAAAGGGCTTGTCTTCATGGGTTTGGCTGACAGCTGCCCACAGGTGGGACAGCCTACTCAGTAGCGTTCTCTGATGCCTCCTGCCTCTTAGCTCTCACTCAGAATGCTCTACTGGTATGGTGCATCAGAAAAGGCAGCCTTCCAGTTAATTCCCCTGGAAGGCTGTCAGACTTTACCATCGTGCTTCAATATTTTTTTTGTTACTCTTAATATAATTTTGATTTTTACAGTTTCCAGATGGTAGGTAATTCATTGCAGCCCCTGATGGGGTTTGTTGAGTTTCAGATCACCTAATGGCTTGAAGACTAGCAGAAGTTTCTTTTCAAATTCAGGTGACTCTTGTTGCAAAGGGAGCTAGACCCACAGAATGCAAACTACAAAGAAATATTTTTTTTTGTAGAGTAATTCAAACTACTCTAAGACTTCAATCCTTGAGTTTTCTTATGAGTTTCTCAGCATCTTAGATACCTACTTATGATTTCTGTTTTAGTTTCATTTGTGGGAGTGACATGCACTTGAATATTTAAGTACCTGTGCTCTCTTGCCTGAATCTTACTGAATTTGAAGTAAATTCTGGAAGATGGAACTACTCAAAGAAATCCTTATTTCAGTAAGACCGTTTATTCAACTTGGAGATCTGAAGGGCTAAACCTGGTGCCAGAAGGTAGATGAACAATGTGATGTTCTTTGCCATGATGATATGGAATCTGGCACAGCAAAGGAGGCTGTCTGCCCACTCTGTTCAGAAGCCGAGCACAAAAGGCAATACTGAATCTCAGAGTTGATTATTAAAGTGATTTTTCAGCCTTTTGCATCACTGTCTCTTACTGGGTATTTATGTAAGGCATGTGGAACTGTAGAATTTCTGTAGGTTCAGTACTAACAAACATGGCACAGTTGCAATAGCAAAATGGCATGCACTTTGAGGTGAAGCTTACTTAAAAATGGGGACTTCAAAATGCTTTTAGCTACTGTCATTGCTTCTAAGGTTCTTGGTCAAGTCTGACAACACCCACCAGAACTCAGGGGGACAACAGGGACAAAGGTGCTC
>PPHD01003535.1:0-31151 GCA_002909625.1 Bambusicola thoracicus | reverse complement strand
CCAGGCTGCCATGAAATCAGGGGAGCTGTGCTCTTGCTAAAAATGCACTCAAATGGCTTCAGGAGCATCAGACAGTTTTCTGTTTGTTTTCTTAACCGTCCGGCTCAGAAGGTTAAACTGACGTCATTCTCTCTTGTCTGATCCTGTCTGGGTAGGGATGTGGATGGTTTGGTCCAGACTTCTCTCCTGGGCTTGCAAATTTACTATTTTTTTGTGCTTTTTGTTTTGTTTTGTTTTGTTTTTTCATTGGATTTTTGTTGGTTCTGTTGGTTTTTTTTTTTTTTTTTGGTTGTTTTTAGTTGTTTTTAGAGAAGGATGTGGAGGTAAATTACAGAATCATACAATCGTTTCAGTTGGAAGGGATCCTTAAAGGTCATCAGTTCCAGCCCCCCTGCAGTGAATGGGGGCAATAATCCATCAAAGATGAAAGAGGCAGATGTTGGCAAGCTACGACCCTGGGTGCTCAGACAGCAGCTTGTCCTCTGAACATGACAGCGAGCCAGAAAACTGTTCTTTTCAGTTGCAGGAGACCTTACAAAGCGGCTTTTTTGACCCAAAATTGACCCAAATGGACAGGATTCAGGTTGGATATCTGTATGGGAACTGTTGAATCACGGCCTGAACCTCTGATTGACCACCTGAGGTGAGCACTGAGTCCGCTGCAGGGGCACAGGTGAACACAGTCTCACCTGAGTGACTGGAAGGGGTGGAGCCAGGATCCATCCCTCCTAGACCCCATTTAAGGGCTGACTCCCCACAAGGAAGGATCTCTATCTGGAGATCCTCCCTCTGTGAACCCTTCTGTGAGCCCAGGACACAGGTAAGATCTGTATTTCATTTCTACTTTGTAACAGGATAATCTCTCCAATCTAATACCTGTTTGCCATACAGATATCAGGAAAAATTTCTTCTCTGAAAGAGCAGTTATGCACTGGCACAGGCTGCCAAGGGAGATGTTGGAGTCTCAGTCCTTGGAGGTGCTCAAGAACCCTGGGTATGTGGCACTGAGGACCCCTGAAGGCACTTGGGGTTCTTAGTTTCCCTGCAACAGCGTTTTGAAGGTTGGTGATGCTATGATGCTGGATTTCCATTTGGTTTCCTTCTCTGTAAACCAGCCGAAAGGTGAGCCTGCAGCAAGAGAAACCATTTTTGTCCAGCGCCTGGTGATGCTGTCCATCCCCAGGACAGCAGCAATGCTCTGGACCCTATAGGGCAGCTCTGGGAGCATCACTTGTGTCCTGAGAAAGCTACATTGGGAGGATTCAACTCCTGGAGCAGTGCTGTTGGCGGGCATGATCTTGTCTGGTTCTGTCTCACGGGCTGCATAGCTGCTAGGGATTTTTGGAATTAGAAATAATAAAAATCCCACAGGGTTAGTTCCTGTGGGTTCTTTAAATAACCAGAGAGTCTGCAGTAGGTGGAGGAAAGCTGAGGTCATGCTGCAAATATGGAGGTAACTCTATCTGCTTACCCGAGGCCAAATTGGCACGGTTTGAAAGTGTGCCCATTAGAAATGGGAGACATCAGAGATAGTGATGAAGAAAGCACTGCTCTGGCTGCTTTTTGGGACTGGATGCTATCAGACCTCACCCCAGTGTGTTTCCAGGCAGACAAAGGCGCGTGGGAACAAATGCAAATGTTAACAGGGAGAGAAGGGCCAAAGCCAAAAGCTTCGCATACATTCCTGAGAAGCACCTTGGATATGGAGGGAGCTTCAGAAATTGTATCCACTTGGTCTGAAAACCGTGGAAAATCTACAAATTTCTTCTTAGCATAACACACGGTACAGCAAAGTGGTGGTGCACGCGTGGCCCTAAGTGAGGCTCATGTCATTGTTGCACCATTGCAGGACATGGGACACAGCTCCTCGTGGCAGTGCTGTTTGCCCTTTGTGTAGCACCAGTGTGCATTCGGTACAGCAGGACTGCTGCCAAACCAAGCACTGCAGGATTAAGACTTGATGTATAGGATGCCTTAGAAGGGAATCTGGCTCCCCGTGCAAAACAACTTTTGATTTTTCTCTTGGCAAGAGCCTCCCTTTGTCTCCAGATATATATTGATCTCATGTCTGCTCCAGCTGGGGCTGCACAGCCATGCTTCCAGCCTTCCAAGCCTGCCCTTTAACAAACTTCCCCATAAAACAGAAGCAGCTCATGTGTCATGTACACCAGACAGAGGAGAGAAGCATGCGAGTGAGAGCCAAAGAAATGCCACATTCATTTTGTGCTGTCTATCACAACAAAGCTGCTGCGTGCAGGGTGTAAGCAGCCAACAGAGGGGGTTTGTTCCTAGCATTTCTCTCCTGTTCAACAGCAACACAAAGGGGCTGCACCCAACCTGTGCTGTGCCCTTCCCTGGCTCCACCGTATGCTCATGCTTGGGTTGGAGGGGACATTAAAACCAACCCAGACCTAACCTGGCCATGGGCAGGGGTACCTCCCATAGTCCGTGTACCCAAAGCCTCATCCATCACCCACAGTCCCAATGGCTGGGATTGCCCCAACCCAAGCACAGCACTCAGACACATTGACCTTCATTCATGTTTTCCAGTTTGATCCATCTGTGCATCCCCCACCTCTACCATGGACGGAGCCACTTGCCCCCATCACAATGGACTTACAGCTGGAGACACTGCTGATGTTCCAAATGCTGGGCCCCCCATCACTGCCTGCAGGGAGTTTTGCCTAAATACAGACTGGAGGAGACGTGGCCTTTCCTTTACACCTCTTAGGGATGATGATTTCTTGCTGAAACAATTTGGCTGAGCAGCTGCCAACCAAAGCCGAGCGCTGGACCACCCATCATCTACTGCAGCACGTTTCTACATTCCCACAACATAAAACTAAATAAACAAGAAGCAGAGCAAAGTGTGAGAAACACCCCCCCAGAAAAGAGAGAAATGCTGGAAAGCTGCCATGGAACCCGCTTAGCTCTGCAGGTTAAATGCAGAGCCTGAGTGAAGCTATAGGAAGGATTGCATCAGCTTGTGGGATCGTTTACTACAGTGTCAGCAGGCAAAATTCATGAGGCTATTATACGATAAAACAGATTTAGGTGCAAACATTGCAATGGCTGACTTCTCTGTGCAGCAGCAGAACAGCTCTGCGAGATGGGAATATCAATGCAAGGATGCTCCTATAGGAGGACAAAGAGCAGTTAATAGGTTGCATCCTTCACTCTTCCTGCACCACTCCCATTGAATACTGTCCCCTCCTCTCCCCATGTGGTTCCTATCCAAAAATGCATGACTTCTTTTTTTCCTCCCCTTCTACCGTTGCTGGAATACAATGCACCGTGCGCTGGCAACCCCATAGCACTGCAGTTTACTGCTGCATTGCTTCCCACGCTCCAGGTTAGACAGGAATGCACTCACACTGCTGGAGAAGGACCTTCAGCCAAGGAGAGGGTTGGGGATGTTATCTCGAGGAGCAATTTCTTGCACAGCTGCACAAGTTTGCAGTAGGAACAAATGTGCTGCTTGGGCTGCACGCAAATGGAACCATGCCCCAGCAGCAGCACAGTGCCCTGGGTTAGGAGCAAGCAGAAAATTCAATTATTTTTCGCTCCAGACCAGCTCAAATTGATTGAATAAAGATGAGGGCTGATCACACAGCGGTGGCTGAAGGACCAGGTGCTGCTATGGGCTTCCCATGGTGGGGAAGGGCTGGGGTTGGAGTTGGTGATCTTAGAAGTCTTTTCCAACCTTAATGTTTCTATGACTCTATGAACTCTTTGTTTCTTGGGCCGCAGAAGCCAAGAAGGGAAGGAACCCTCCATGAAAAGACAAACATTGGCACCACCAAAGCAGAATGGCATTTGTTTCTAAAAAAAAAAAAAAATAAAACATCCATGGAGATTTTATTGCTTAAAACCCAAAACCAAGGCGGGAACTGCAATGCAAAACGCAACCAGAATAACCTGTGCTTTGTGACACTTCTCCGGTGGGTTCTCTATGCCTCACTGCAAACCACTCCAAGCAGACAGGACTGGGCGATCCCCTGGGGTGCAGGCAGAGCCCAGGGCCGTGGTGTTGGCTGCCTACAGCTCAGCCCTTGCTCCTTCCATGCAAGCAGCTGCTCTCAGTCCTTGGGGGCAGTGATGCGATCCACCTGCGGAAACAGGGAAGTCTGGAGATGTGACCAGGGTATAATCCATAACCATGAACTATCTGGGGCCACCACTGAATCCCTTGCTGTATTGCTTTCCCATGCAGTGTTTGCTCTGATGCTCGTTGGCCATTGGGTAAACCCAAGTGGGATGGGTGCAGTGAGGAGACGCTGGGCTCTTCTTAGAGATGTGACAGATCTTAAGCTGCTTCAGGAGCCAAATCAGAAGGGCAAAGGACGTTTTTTGTGCCTGGAGGAGATGCTGCTGTCCCAGCCCTTTGCTTTTTGGGAGGAGTCCTTCTGCAGAGCGATTTGGGGCTGTTCTGTCTGCTCTGAAACCAACTTCTAAGCACACAGAACCATAAGACCACAGCATGGTTGGGTTAGAAGGGACCTCACAGCCCACCCAGCCCCACCCCCTGCTGTGGGCTTGGTGCCACCCACCAGCTCAGCCTGTCCAGGGGCCCATCCTCAGCCTTGGGCGCTCCCAGGGATGGGGCACCCACACCTTCAGTGCCCCCCACGTGCCTGGGCTCACCACCGCTTTCAGGATCCATATGCGGGTAAGCAGCTTGCTTGGGTAAAGTTGTTGCCATAGGAATTTGTGAGGACCACAGGAATATATTTTAGTGGATTTTAACAGGTAATAATGGGACTGAGTAGAGGGGGGTGAGAGAAAGGTATCCTGCCCCCTCTTAAGGCATGGGTCTGATTTGCCACAGCCTCTTTAGCATGGAATGGGCCATCTGGGTGAGCCAGCTTGCTTCTTTTTTCAAATGCCTGTGATACATTCCAAATAGTTGATAAAATCATGGAAATAGGTGAGAAATAGGACAGCTTTGGGGTCAGGCTTGTCCAAAAGCAGCTCCCAAACCACGGGCCTGGCCAGGTGACCCCAGTGAGATAACTTCATCCCCATAGTACATATTTAACTGCTGCCCAGGGAAGCCCCACTGCTGCCCCGGGAAAATCCATGGCACTTCACTCCTGTCTCTAGTCCTGTGATTTGAATCGATACTAAGGACACATTTGCCTTGTTTCAAGGCACCAACCTCCAAAAGCAGCCTTGTGGCTTTACTACTTGCACAGGAAAGGTGCTTTTTTTAAGAAGAGTGTGTCCAAGCTGCTCATTTTATCTAAGGAAACAAATGCTTCTTTGATACTTTTACGTGTATTTAACTAAAGACCAGTAATTCCATTTGTTTAATGTAGGGCACTTGATTTTATTCGAAGGGTGAGATACAAAAGAAGTAAGCAAAAAAGACAGAATCCAAATTATAAAAACACTACAGACAAAAGAAGACATCTTCTGCATACAGCACACAACAAGGTACAGACTGGTCCCCACAAACCAAGCCAGCTGGATATGTACAAGCAGAGGCAAACAGACCCAAAGGGAAGAAATGGTGGTATCTGCCATTTCAAATGTCTATTTACACGCACTGAATGGAAGGCAAATAGAGTTTTATCCTCTGATTCAAACCCAATTCATTATTTCTTCTTCCTGATCCGGCGGAGGGACTCTGTGCTTTTTGAGGCTAATTTGGTACCATCAGGTGGGATCTAAAATCAGCCATAGCCAAACACCGACGTGCCAAACTGCAGCTCCCCCATCCATCCTACATGCTGCTGCTTGTGCTGCCAAGGACTGCTACCAGAAGGGAGAAAACCCTCATCCTGCACTAATGTTGGTCCTCCTTGGGCTTTTAGTTGTCTCACTCTGCAGCTTAGCCCAACCCAATTTGTCCAGGCTATCATTAGGGATACTAATTAAGCAAGATTGCATGTTGTCATACACATGAGATTCTCCCACTTGTCTCAGAGCTTTCACTTGCGCAGCTCTTAACATACAAAGAGACTTTACAAACAAGGATGCGGCCAGAAGGGCATCCCCAAGCCATCGCTGCACCCTACAGACACCTGGCTATCCCAACACTGCTTTGGGCTCTTTGCAGCGACCTATGTGCAGACAGTACTCACTCATTTG
Organism: Bambusicola thoracicus; assembly: GCA_002909625.1. NCBI lineage: Eukaryota > Metazoa > Chordata > Aves > Galliformes > Phasianidae > Bambusicola > Bambusicola thoracicus. Next base: position 25,058 of record PPHD01003535.1, on the reverse strand, counting down.
ACAAATTCAGAACTGAATTTGAGCCTTTCTTCAGTGCAGACAGGAGGAAAAACCCTTCTGGCCAACGTATGAAGTAATAGGCAGCTGCTGTGCAAAATGAGATGGGGCTTTATTGGTGTTTACCCGTGGCTGGATTTTAGTGAGGGGCTGCTGGGTGTCTGCACACCTCCATCAGGAGGAGGGGAGTCGGACTGGCTCAGTAAGCAAAACATTCATTCTGGAGAGCAGAAGACTGACCGCTGTTAATAAATATCACGAGACACTCTAAAAGTCCTCGAGGGAAAAAGAGAAATGCCATCTGTTCATCAAAACACAACACGTCTACACAAAATGAGGTAAGGAAAGCTAAGAAGAGTCCTTTACACAATCTGACTTCACGCTGGCATGGCAATTAACAGTGAGATGCTTTACAGATTCCCTACCATGCTCATCAGAGAAATTCTTCATAGCAAGCGTGCTCCATTGAAGCATGACAATGTCCTACCTGCACGTACTACCCCTCTGTTTTGGCAGTTTGTACACTTGAGGCAGTTTGCTGGCAACCTGCAGAATGCAGGGGGTGAATACTACTACCTTACTTCAGACAAATGAAGAATCTGTCGTGGAGAATTACAGAGGATAAGGATTTGTCTATCACAGCATTAAAACCAAAGAGCTCAGCAATATCTGTACAGTTACATCCAACAGGAGAGTGCCAGACTCGTTACATTTCTCGTTTAGAATCCTGTTCTTTGGTCCTCTTTGTACACAACTTCCATAAGTATTTAAAGAGCCCATTAACGACCAACCTCCTACTGAACAACAATCTGCATTTTGAGGTTCAAATGTCCCCTTTTCTGCCATGCTGACCGCCACACTGTTTGTCAGGAGTGAGCTGGCAGACCATCATCTGCACAAGGCAAGCTGAAAGCAATGCTTGGTGCTTTTCTTCTGAACGGAATAGGAGAAACAGATCTTCAAACCATTCTCTTGCAGGTTCTTTCCCATCAGACCTCATGCTAACGAGAACACAGGGTGTGGTACTGCAAGTCCTTATGCTGGGCAATGGGAGAACCTTCCTTGGCTCCCAGCCCCCAAGCTCAAGGTTCACATCTTCCCTTAATAAGGTGAGTGGCAGCAGGAAGAGGAGCTGCCCCCAGACTGTCAGCACTGAACACACATTGTTTGCTGTTCCTTTGGGAGAATTACCCCCTTCCAAAGAAGGGCAGTCTACTGGTCATGTCTAGGCGGAGGCACAGAGTAGGAGTCAGCGCCTCATAAGCAACTGCTGTACAAATACAACGTAACACTTCCTACACTGGCAGCACAATCCATTCATTAATTAATAGTCTGAACACAATATTAATAAACATACATATGTTGGCTTCGAGAAACCATTTCCAGGCACTCCATTTCACTCATTAACATAACAAAGCAGCCTTGAGCTGATTGTGAACTGAAGTCAAATAGGTTACTGTGGTTTGATATAAAGCAGAATTGCCACTGTCTTTGGAAACACTTTGTCTGAGCAGTCCTTTTCTGTTGGAAATCATCCACCAGAGCTGAGTTTTAATGGTAATGGATGGTCCCCAAACACTGCATTTGCTAAAGCAGTTTTCCAGGGGCAGCAGTTTGGAATATGCACCAGGACTCAGCAAGCACTGCTTTCCACCTTGTACCATGCTTTTGCATGTATAAAGCTAATTCAAAACTCATCAGACTGGTAAGAATTCATCTTTTTGCATTAGGAAACACCCAATTAACTGCCTTTTAATGACTTGTTCAATGTCTTGAAGGCATGTTTTCTATGTAAGTTCTGCAAACTTGTTAAAAAACCATTATCGAAGTTCATATTTCGTGGCTATCGGGTTTTATCCCCTCCAATTTTACACCAGCTCAATTTGACACAACCACATATGACACTACAACCGTATGAACTGCTCCTAAATAAACCAGAACCCATGCACTTAAGGGACTCTGTATAACATAGCAAGCCTCAGAGAGAGATTTAGTGCTGTCTCTGCTCAAAGGACAGAAGGCAGAAACCATTAAGTGACCTGCAGCAATATAAAGCCCATTCCTTATGATCTCTTTGCAGTGCCACAGCTCTCAGTTCAAGAGGGAAAAACCTTCATCCCTCACCACAGGAAGAGCACCGCATGTTTAAAAACAAATTAAAAACCAACAAAATAAACACCACCACCAACTGAGCAGTGTTCCCCATCCTTTTTTTTTTTTGGTAGGCATCCATGGTGCTGAGCCAGACACTGCTTCCACTTGCATTTGAAGGCGTGAGTTCCACCATCTTCATGTACAACTACAAAGAGCTGCTGTGTCACACGACGTGTCGTGGCCCAGCTCTATGAGATTGTCAGCTGCTAGGTATTTGGCACAGATAACATCTTTCTGAAGCAACATGACTTCCTCAGCACATTTACCACGTGCCTAAAACTTCAGAGGCTGAGACAGTTCAGTTGAATCCCCTCTTATGGATGAGGCAGAAGTTGACCCAAATGCTCTTTTACAGTTTCTCCCACTGTTCAAATACCTGCACAAACAAGACCATGACCAGTAGCAGCTCCTGCTCCAGTTGTACACTCTGGTATCACTGCCTGAGAGCATGACAGGTAATGAATCGAATGGTTTCTCACCAACAATTGAAATGAGCCACATTGGATAAGAAACAATGACAGTATCTGAAAGTAAAGTGGAGGGCCCTTTACCTAGAAGACTCAGTAACCTTTAAAGAAAACCATTTAATAGCTTTCATGGAAATCTATTGTTCAAAAAACCCAAAGCTATTGGCATAGCAAGTGGAATCAATCTGACAATCACTAATGTAATGGAATTACAGTGATCTTGTACACAAACAATCATTTACCAAAATAAGATTTACCTAGGGGACTTTAAAATCAAGTTATTTTGGTACCAAAAAGAGTCTTTCACTTATTTCCCCTTTGCCCCTATGATTCAGATGATCTTTCACTCTACAGTTACGGACTTGGCCAGATTTCTTGGGAAATCAACCTGCAGAGAGGGAGGAGAAAGAAGATGCTCGTGAGTATTTACACACTTCCTTTGTGTACAACTCTGTAACGTGTGGAGTGTTGGTTCTGTGTTTAAATTGAAATCGACTGAACATATTTCCCTATTAATTAGGATAATCAGTGCAGAAAAAGTCCATCAACCTCAGCTGTTATGACTGCCAAGAACAAAGGACTCAGTACACCCTTTGATGTACGTTGTTACAGATCTCAAATACAGAAGGTCACTGCAGTAAGAGGCAGAGGCCACTGCCTGTGTTAAGATCAAATAACCAACACAAACAAGCTCTGTATCTCAAACATCCTTCTGTGGATTTTTTAGCTTCCTTTTCACTTCCTACCAGCCCTCCAGCACCAGAAAACAGACACATCCAAGCTCAAACTGCACAGTTCTCAGCCACGTGATACAGACCGCCCTTACATTTTGCTCACAAAAAGCTTCTGCAGTCGCTGGGTTCACCTTTTAACCCGGTTCCAATAACTCAAGCAGTCACACAGACACCCCCCCCAGACTTCCAGCCTCACCCAGCACACTTCATCCAGACATGCAGGTGGCAAACAAAGATGCAAGAGATGAGGAAGGGAATTAGGAACAGAATATCATACTTACATCATATCCTCTGAGAACTGCAAGGTGAAAAGCCAGAAGCTGGAGGGGGATAACACTCAGGATCCCCTGCAGACAGTCCACAGAATGGGGAACTTTGATTGTTCTCTTATTGTTCTTAATTGTCTCGATGTCTTCCTTGTCACAAATGATGACAGGTCGCCCCTGAAACAAGGAAAGGCAAATTTTGAATGGAAACAGGTCAGGAACATTCTGTATTTCACTTCTATTCTGATCAGTGGTGGCAAGAACTTCTCTCTTAATTCAAAACTAAACAGCTTAACATCAGATGGGCATCCCTGTAGCATATTTCAAAGGATAAACAAAGCCAGGCTTCTGCATCTGTTGCCTTCTGTCAGTGCACTCTTCTTATTAAAACACAACATCAGTGCAGCCTGCATGCATATGACTGCACAGTCTGAACTGTTCCCTATTCTGTGACCTGACAGAACTGGGAAATCCCAGAGGCTTAAAAAACAAACCCCATACATCAGATAGAGAAGTTGCTTTGCGTTCCTAGCAAGTGAAATACTGTTAAAGCTGAAAACTAGCTCAGTTCTATGGGTTCTGCAGGAGTTATCTACAAATATCTTGAACCTAATCCACAGTGCCACAAAGCTCTCAGCCTCCAGCTTCTATTGCCCTGTAAGGTTTTTAGCAAAAACTGTCATAAATTTAAGAATAAAGATACCAATCAGTCTCCCTCCTACTCTTTCTTTCCACAGTATTACACAAAACTGCATGTGAAAAGCCCACAAAGACCACCTACTGAACTCACATTTTAGGCAGTGACACTATAGCAGATAGGTAGGGTGCCCTATGAAGATGCTTCCATATTGAAACCTGCATTTCTGGTGCACTAGAAGCTTTTACAGGTACTTACTTGTCGTGCAATGACCTGCTGGAGAGCATTCTGGCACTTTGCATACGTATGGTCTCTCATGATGATCATGATAACAGGCATGAGTTTGTCCACCAGTGCAAGAGGGCCGTGCTTCAGCTCACCTGCCAATATCCCTTCAGAGTGCATATAGGTAATTTCTTTAATTTTCTAGATGGGGAAGAAATATCCTTTCATAAGGCCTCACGATTTGCCGTCAGTCAATGCATACATCATCACAGCCTGGAACTGGGCAGGTAAATGCAGAGAGGATGTGTGTGCATGTCCATAGGTGACAACACGACACCAAAAGGAATCTTTTCAGAGGTAAAAATTGCAACACACAGGTTGTGGAGAAGGGATGAGCTCAGTTTGGGATGCTGAGCACTTCTGGAAATGTCACCCCAACAGTTTGAAGAATTGATTTTATCAGGGTGCCCTGTCTGTAATCCAAATAGACACAGAACATCCCCAATGTAAATGCTGAAGCTGAAAACACGTGTCAGTCCGCTGTAGCCAGCAGCTATAATGTGAATTGGGTATCTTCACATGGAAATAACAGAAACAGTATGGCGAGTGTTATTTCACACAGTATTATGTCAGCCAGCAGACCACAGCTGCTTGCTGTTTATAAATGAGCTTGTAGCCAGGTGTCTAATCTAAGCCCACAGCTAAGTGCACTTGAAAAGGTCTCAAATAAAGAAATCTCTTACCAAAGCTCCCTCTAGACATGTAGCATAGTGGTAGCCACGTCCCATGATGAGAACAGATTTCTGATGGTACAGCTCTGTGGCCAGCTTCTGGATCTCGTCGTCCATACTCAGCACTTCTTTAATCAAGTCTGGAAGAATCAAAGTTGTGTCTGCTTATAACCTTGCATCTCTCAGACAGTACACACTGCCTATACTTCATACGCACAGACAGCTGTGACTTGCAGAGTGAACTGGACTCAGTGTTTAATAGTCCAATTTAGTGTTCTAAAGGCATCAGAGAGAATGCAGTTGCAAAGTTACCACTAACAGTCACACTGCACAAACCTCAACCCTTCCATCTTTCAAATGCAAAGCTCAGGCACTGTCAGGTTCACCTGTGCCATTAATTATTACCTGGCAAGATGGAATCAATGCAATGTTTTCCTACCTGGCAGTCCTTTGAGACCACGCATGATTTCCTTGCGTCTTTCTTGCATAGAAATTCTGTCATCACACATCATGAGAGCAAACATCACCAAAGAGACAAACTGGCTGGTATAGGCCTAGCAAGGGAGAAGGGAGAAAGAAGGAGAGAGAAACATTATAAAGACAGAAAGCAAACTGTCATCACCTTCTACAATATCCTTCAATTAGCTGCTCATTTCATTCTGAACACATTACTAAATGGTGGCTTTCCTCCCAGTCACGCAGGAAAGAGGAACACGAGCAAAGAGCATTTCTAGGATTTCTGGCAACTACTAAATCCTGTTTTGTGACTATAGCTGTGTCCTTCTTCCTGTATTTGAGGGAGCAAATGATGACAAGCATTGACGATCAGCAGACCCAGTGATGGAGATGCACAGTGGAAGCCCACTGCTACATCTGGACATTGTGACACTGCACAGCTGGCTGTAGGATTTTTGGAGCACATGCAAGAAAAGCAAAGTCTACTGAAAAGGTGACTTCCCAGCCTTCCTTCCCCCGTAGTTCTTCAGGAACAGTTTCTGAACACCTCACCTTGCGAAGGCTCTCTAAAAGATCACACTGCTGGGTATCACCAACTCTGGGGAAAAATCACCTACACAGTGCTCAAGGCAACTCTGTCTGCAATAACATCTGAGGCACAGAATCCAACAGCTATTACGAAGGCGAGCCTTTGAAGTCCTTAAAGGACAAGTGCTATGAGGAAATGCTCTGCAGAGCCAGCCTGGGACTGAAGTCACTTAGAAATAAGATTAAGGTTTGTAGTAGTTCTGCCCCTTTCTCAACTATGATCAAACAACCCCCACGTTGAATATTGGAGAACAGCTCTGAAGGAATTTAGAAAAGCTTGAATGGTGGTGACCAGGAGAGTGTGATACAGAACGTGACCTCCTGCTTTGGGATAGCATGCAGTTGAAGATGTGTTACATTATCTATCATGTTCTCAAAATGAACCTGAATATACAGCCTTAGGGGAGAACCTCTTCCAGTTCATATTTCGTATACGCACAACTTTGGTAACTCCCCACATTTCCAGAGAGAAAATGCCATTTTCAGTTATCTCCAACCATTGGTTATGTGAAAACAACCCAGTGACAAACAACTCGTTCAAAGTTTTCTTGTAAGAGACTCATGAATTTTCCATGATCAAATTCCCCACTGAACTATTAAACTCCAGTGTGGTTTTAGGCCAAATTTATGTAACAGATTGACATCATCTCGCCTCTAAATATAACTAAATCAAAGCAGATTTCACCGTGCAGAAGCACTTCATTGAAATGAAATGCAGCAAAGCACGGTATTTTAAACTGTATCACATGCAGCCAGATGCACCAACCAGAGAATAACTCTGAGGTGGGCACAAAAACTGGGTTTATTTTATAGACCATTTCCCCATTTGCTAAAAGTAAAGCTTTAATATTAGCATTCTTTGGTAAAGCAGTGCGATTCAGGGCAGTTATGTACTCAAGTTCTGAAATTCTTACCATTTCCTTTTCCATCTTGAGACCTAAGTTTAAACCAAGGCTGTATCGCAGGACAAATGACAGAGAAGAGAATCTGTGCCTCTTAGGGCATTCTTCTCTCTGAGAACACTTTGTTTTCAACATTTAATATTGCTTCCTTGCAATATTTCCTTTGCAAAATAGAAGAAAGCTCTTTGCAAGATACAAGAAAAGGAAAATGAATAGTATTGCTGTGCACACAGTCATTGGCTACACAGTCGTCCACTGCAACCGTTAAAAGGGAATAGAAAGCATTCTGAGGACCCATATAATAACCAAGCTCTTCACAAGAGATTCAGTAAGGTGTGCAGACTTGGTATTACCTTGGTACTGGCAACCCCTATCTCTGGTCCTGCATTGATATGGACTCCACAATCCGTCTCCCGTGATATAGAGCTGCCAACTGTGTTGGTTATGCCTACGGTTAAGGCTCCTCTCTCTTTGCAGTACCGAAGACCCATCAAAGTATCTGCTGTCTCACCTGTAAAGACACATTTTCCAATGCTGCCATTTGGTATCACAGTTACTCCAACCACTGCAGATGTAGAACTGCAGTGCTTTTCCAAATAGAACCTTAAAGGTTTGTTTTTGTCTGCAAGTGAAAGGAGTCAGCAATTAAAAAGGTTGGTTTAAAAGAACTCAATGGGTGGAAATATAAAATCCTCACACTGGGGATCCCAGCAGTGATGTCTGTGGGCTGAGCTCCACAGATGGGACTAGAAGCTACCATGTATTATTTGCCTTTCTCCTGAAAGAACACCTCTTTTGAGGCACTCCTGTCCATATGACAACAGAAAAACAAAGCAATTTAGGTTCACTTCTACTTCAATACTCAACACAAAAACAGCACTGGCTGCATGCTGCATTACATAGTACCAGCCAGTAGGGTGGAAATCTTAAGGCCAGAAAAACAGATTTATAGGTGGGGGGAAACGGGGGTTATTTGAGTATTTACTTTGGTTTGATTTTGTAATGCCTGAAGACCAAGCTTAGGTTCCAGGAAAATCCTTGTTTGTTTGCTACATTCACCACTTCAGGGGAAAGATGCATCCCCCAGGGTGCCCTCAATCAGTTGCCTGCTACTTTTGGGACAGTGCAACTTATAAGGGGAAAAAGCGAAACATTACAAAACCTGGGAAAAAGCTGCAACGCTTACATGAGTCCCCTACAAAGAAGGGACTCTCTAAGTTACCTGACGTTGACCTTGCTATCAAAAGTGCATTTTATTGCATTGAGGAAATACTAACCACTAGTTTTAATAACAAAGCTGAAGATCAGCTGCGACAATCTGCAACTAAAATGAAAATAAATACATTACTGCCATTGTCCTTGGAAATATTTTAAACAGGATATATCACTATATTTCTTTTTAAGATAAGCATGTGTTTTCTCACTCATTCCATTCCAAGGCTGCTGTATTTTTTCTGTAGTAGTCTTCCACAGAGCTGATCCACTGTGCAGCTCAGTATCTGGTACTGCTTTAACTAAAGAACTACAACTATTCACAAGAAACTACTGTGTTGTCTTTACCCAGACCTCAGAAGAATGTTTTTTCAGCCTGCTGGTTGATGGAATATTTCCTCGCAGAGAAAGGAAACAAAACCACCATCACCATATGTAAGGATCAGCTAAACGAACTCATGCAGATGGACGGGGGAGAAGCACTATTTTTTTTTCCCTTATCCCCAGCATGTCTGTGCCAATTTCTTCCTTTGCACGTGGGATTTGCAGTCCTATAGACAGGCACAAGAATCCAGCCCCGCTGCCTTTGGCCTCCCAAGCTTACAGGAAAGATGTGAGCAAGTTGGTTGGTAAAGTGAGACCATACCTGACTGGCTGATGAAAAAGCAAACGTCATCTCTGAAGACAGGAGTGTTTCTGTCCAGGAAATCACTGGCTAGTTCAACCATCACAGGTAATTCAGTCAGTTCTTCCAGAACCTGACGGGTCTGGCAAAAGGTGATGTTAGAAAGTGATGTATTGTGTTTAGAAAACTAAGTGTTTGAAGTGAAAAAAAGCCTTCTGGTTGACATACACTGGAAAATATTACTACCAAAATACATTTAAGAAATTAGAACTGGATTATATTCTAATTACTCAGTATACTCAATATATACTATATACTCAAGTTACATACAACTACCCCTGTGAAAAGCTACCCTGCTTCTGGCCCCATAAAAAGCCTACAGGGCCAACTGCTTCCAATTCTTCTGAAAAACTCTTCCTTCTTATACAGTGTCATTCCATCAGACTACAACTTGTATTACCAATGAATTCAAAGCCACCATCAGTATCCAGGCTAAGCCAGAGGCTTGTTGCGGCTACTCAATCGAATACTATCAACATTTTCATAGAGCACTCAAGTGTTCAAACCTTTAGTTCCTATCTTGTCCCTGGATGTATTCAAGGCCAGGCTGGATGTGGCTCTGGGCATCCTGGTCTGGTGGTTGGCAACCCCCCCTGTGGCAGGGGGGTTGAAATCAGATGATCTCTGAGGTCCTTTTCAACCCAGGCCATTCTATGATTCTATCTTTGCTGCTGGCAATTTGAAGATCTGGTGAACACAGCTTCCAAAGGGTCTTCACCAAGCAGTACACATTTGCTGAGCGTTACCATCTCATCCTTATCCTGCTGACAGATGCAGCATCGTTCAGCTCTACCTACAGCTCACAAACAGATTGAGACTGACCACTTACTGCAACTCCAGCATGGTAACTTGTCCCACAGGCAATAAGGATTAAACGACGACACCTCTGAATCTCCTTAATGTGATCCTTCAAGCCACCCAGATTCACTGTAAGCAAGATTCAGAGAGAAGAATTAGGGTGGCCAAGCACCAGCACTTCTCAAGACTACTGGTGTGAATAACTACTGGATATTGCACTGCCACAAATAAAGAAGGATTCATCTCAATTACCAGTGTAGTCATCGAAGTTGACCCTTCCTCTCATGGTATTAACAACGGATTCTGGCTGCTCAAAAATCTCCTTTTGCATGAATGAGCTGAAGTTACCTATAAAAGAAATAAAAGACAAGACAGTGCTTTTATTTACTTTCAAGTAACTGACATTCACATGGGGAAAAGCTTGTATCAGAGTCACTGACATGCCAGGTACGAGTCAGAGATGATTCTTCACTCTTCTACCTAATGAACCTTAGTATTAAGGTTCATTTCACTTCATTTTCTACCAAAGTACCAGCTCATAGTAAGAAGGTATCAAAATGTGTCAACTAATGGTCAGATCCAAGCTGGTTAGGGTTCAATCTCAGAAAATACTGATGCCTCCAAGCAGGAGCAAAAATCCTAAGCCCCACAGCTCTTGTTATGGTGTTAGCTTGAGGGAAAGCCTCATTAGATGAAAGATTGATTTCTTGCACCATGAGGGTGAGGTCAAGCACTGGAACAGGTGCTGTTCTGTGGGATTTCCATCCTTTGACATACTCCAAACTCAACCAAATAACGGCCTGAACAACCTGATCCAGGTTGGCAATATTAGAATTACCATCAGATTTCAGTCTCTGCTCTCGTCACAACCCGAATAATTCCGTGTCTGTGTGTATGTGCATCTACCCAGGTGACATTCAGAAGAGTTACCCTTCATAATCTGTTGAAGTTCCATCTGCAAGGTTTGCACGGCGCGCCCGGGGTGATCGCCCGCTGTACGTTTGATCCGGTGGATGGAAAGACGGCCATCAACCACAGCTGCTACATCATCATCTTCAAGGAAAATTACTCTGTTGGTATGCTCAATGACAGCACTATAAAAGCATACATCATGTGCCATGAGACATTACTTGTCACAGAAAGATGAGGGCTACAGCCTTATTTATACTCGGACATATAGATTTTAGAAGTTACTCATGTCAATGGAATTATTTTTTCTTAATGAGAACATTGTGAAGAACATTTCCACACTGCCAATATAACTGGATTTTTCCCATCCGCCTCATTATTGAGCTCAGTGACTGCTTGAAGAAGAAACTATGAGCTCCTCAGACAAAGCAATGGGATCTAAGCATTAGGAACTAGAGGGTGGAAGTCAGGAAGAAGGTAACACACAGGATGCTCAACTGCAGGCGCAGAGTCCCTTTATCCTTTCCAGTGATGAGCAATTGCTCCTCCTTGCATCTCATTTTCCCCATCTATAAAACCTTGGGCAACCTGGCCACCTCTTGAAGTGTTGTAAGATCTACTTAGACATACTCCAAGCACCAGGTACTACCGAATACCTTCCCTGCTTGCAGGTTACTTGAAGGATGCCAATATTGGAATTACCATTAGATTTCAGTCTCTGCTCTCTCACTCAAAGAGAGTACTGAAACACACCAGCTCACTATTTCAGCAGTTTTTGATCTGACATTGGGTGATCTCAGTGAGATCAGAGCATGGAGGGATACCCCAAGACTCTTCAAAACACTACGACAAAATACCCTGCTGAGTTGAGCACTGCAGTGCTTTTACATTTCTGCAACAAGTACTGATTTCCCCAATACACAGAAAACCACCAGTTCTGATATGGCTGTTGTCAAGTTGACCCTTCCTACCTCCACTAAACTAAGCCACTATTGATAACAAAGGAATTGCTCGTGTACAGAGATCACTGGAGAAGCAACATCTGTCCTGTTACTTTATGTCTGTGCTCTCCCAGGTTTCTCAATGCACAGCTCTGGAATCTTAACAATAGTTAAGATCTGCCTCTAAAGAACAACCCTGTATCTACACTGAAAGATGCTGTAGCACATTACCTAGCATCAGAAGCAAAGTAGTACTCCACAGCTTTCTCCTCAACAGGGAAGAGGCAGGTGGTGCTGTCCACACGAGACAGGTTGCAGCTTCCCTTCTTGTCCTTACCTAAAAGACACAGGGGTTAGGAGCTGCACACATTGACAAATGCAGAATAAGCTGCAGGGTTAGGCTCAGCCAAAGGTCCCAAGGCACAGTACCAACATGAAGCACTATTTCCATCACTGTGAGCGGTCACAGTAAATTGAACAGCAACAATGAATGGAGGGCAGCACACCCTGATTGTACGATGGTGCCCTTTCTCAATTTGCTTACATGCTTTTTATGTGCTTTTGAGTTAAACCTGCAAGCGCCACGTTGCATGCAGAGTTTTAAGTGTATAGAAAAGCAGCAGTAAAAAAAAAGTTCATGCATGACTCCAATAGGAAAAGAGAACTCATGCTGCTTTACAAGCAGTCACATTTAACAATATTTTCCCAGTTGAATCTGTCCTGTTTATCATTGCAAACACCTCCTGTGCTCGTGTTTCACTAACTGTCCTGAAGCTCTGACAAAGCAAGCAGGATTGCTCTTTCTTTGTGATTCTCATCACTGGATGACATTCTTTCATGCCACCTGAGCACCACCAGCAGTGATCCAGACCTGTTTCTGTCTGGCTGAGCGAATGCACTCAGACACAGATGAGGGATTCATGATTAAGCACTTGACATTGCTCCTGAGACACCAAATACAAGTCTCAGTTGGATTCAAAATTTGTACAGCTGTCTTACTCTGCTGGGAGGGAAGTATCTAAGGGGACTGAAGGACATAGGACTGAGAACCAACTTGATTTGGTAACATAATGCTGAGATTTGTAGTGCTGTAAATGTAAAGGAAAAATACTGCTTTCATGTTGATACTTCATAAGAAGGTTCCACTCAGCCAGGAGTTTAGGGCCCTCCACTTCATTAGGTCAGTAAACGAGGGAAAGGACAGAACAAAGGTGTTAGTGGCCAATCTCCAACACAAGTACCCATACTTGATCAAAACATGCAAATTTTGTTTCTCAAAATGCATTTCCCCACATTGACTTTACTATGTTGCAGTGCTTTCCTCTGAGCTGGAACTGGAATGGGCAATATCTGTATCTTAACCAAGGAGTGGCAGAAAAGTTACAATGAGCGTTATCAACCATAGCTCTTATCTACTTGCCCAGAGATGACCCAATTATCTATGGGTAAGCTGGACTGTTGCTGCACAGCACCCACTTCCAATGACTAGAATCTCTGAGCAACACAGAATCCTTTAATCTTTCCCCTTCTAAATCAAAGAATTGAAATGCCATGGAGAGTTAACACAACATAATGAAAACCAGGGAGGAGGGATATGTTCTGAGTATGTTTCAATATCATCTCTCTCTCCCTTACCACAACCCCAAGCACACTGCAGCTCTGCAAAGGCACTGCTGCACAAATTAACACAGCTTCAGATGTGAACTCGGTTCATCAGATCACACATGAAAGTGTGATCCAATTAAGTACTTAATATGAGATTAAAAATGGTTTGTCTTAATAAGTGCCCCATATATTTCAAGCTGAACAAATACAGCTGTGTTAATAGAGCAAAGGGAAGCGAGCTGCAGTCACAGGTAAACCTCACTGCCAAGCATCAGGGCACAACACTTGAAATAGGTTCAGTGGATTTTGCTGTGTGTTGCTCATGGTGCTCCTGATCCAGAAGGAATTCCAGTTATCCCATTTGTTTCACTAGATTACATGGAAAGCAATAACCACACAGTAAAGAGACAATGCATATTTGCTTCATTTTTGATTCCTTTCCTAACAAACTGGAGGATTTGTCTGAAATGTCAACTATGAGATTTCCTTTGGTAGGCACCTTCCTCCACATTTATGGATATTCCATCAAAAGAATGATCCATAGACTGTACAGCTGAAAGTGTAATTGGAAAACAAAATTCAGATCAGTGGAAAAATAAAAAGTGTGTTATATACATACATGAAGAATCACTGCTAATTATCCAGCATCAACCAAGATGAAACAGACAGCTTACTGGGTTCCTCATATTGCAGCAAGGTATCATTAGCAGCACCATTAGGAAGGAGGAAGACATACTGGGACAGTCCTTATGATCACTGCAGTGCTCAGAGAATGACTCAGTGCTCAGTAACTGGATGCTTTTAACGATTTTCATTATGGGGGAATAAAATAAGGTTCGTGACAGTGCTTCAAAGCATGTTCTTAAAAGCAAATAAACTTCTGAATGCCAACATGCCATGCACATAATATGAACGTAAGTAACTAAGTTGAACTGTACTGCATTAAGATGTGTTTTGCTTGCAGTCAGAGGACATTAAAGCTCATGCTTACCTGTACGGTACAGGATGGGGATGTGGTCAGTGGAGAGCTTGTGCTCACTGCGCACTCCTATGAGTAGAGGGCTGCCTCGCCTGCAAGACACCCAGTGACAAATCTCAGCACCCAAAGGTTCATCCCTCTGAGACCCAACCTGGAGGGACTGCTGTCCTCCAGCACAGCACTCAGCTGAGCTAAAATGTGTCCCATATTCAGCATGAACTCTGTGAGAGTAACCCAAATCCCAGGTGCCTGAGCCAGGAACACACGGACTGCTGCTCACTGTGTGCACCTACAGTTATTGGCATGGAAATCTGAACTTGGTTATTATGTTAATGCATATGTGGTTAAATCAACAGGACTGATCCTCATGTTCAAAGGTGGAGAAGGAAACTTGGACACCAGGCTGGCTCATCTGCAAGTCAAATGTAGCACTTGCCCACATGCTGCAAATGCAGAAGACAGAAAACCATCTCTTTTTAAAGCTCTTGCAACCAAAAGTCTACAGGAAAAGCTGTCCCTCCTGAAGCTCAGAGCTGCCCTGTTCTAATTTTAACACAGGTTACAAAGAAACCTATAAAATATTTGGTGCACCCTTCCAATGGAACCATTCTGCTCTTCGGAATTTTCTGTTATAATTGGGGAAGTGAAAAACAACAGCCAACCTCACCCTACCACATATATCCTACCATATACACCATACACCTTACCATACACCACGAGAACAACCTCTGTTGTCTTCTATCTTGTGTGGGGAGGGAAGTTACCTCGAGGTTGGGTGCACCAAGACTGTTTTTTAATATACAAATACTTACCTTGTACCAACTGCTTGACCAGGATAATGAACGCTTTTGAATACGAGGGCAAAAGCACCTTCCTAGAATGAAAGAAATACAAATGGTTTATCCCTTCATCTGAGGCCAGGGCAGGATTTTAGGCAGCCCTGCATATAGACTACACTTACATTTCTGCAAATATGTTGGAGATACTGAGCAGATTTCACTGACTCCTTGGAGCCACCACGTGCCCTGGGCTCCTCCTCAGCCACTCACTGAGTTCTGAACTGCCTGGCAGTTCCTGCAAGCACTCCTGTGTTAGCTCAGAGGGAACTTATGAGGGAAAAAGCCTGATACAAAGCAACACTTGTTCCTGTCTGCAGTTACTGCAGCTTCTGCCAGGGAAATCAATGGGGAAAAAAAAAACACCTCCAGAGCAACCTGGTCTGGAAGAGACGTGCACTGTGATGGATCCTGGTCCTGCGCAGTTCAGCCACAGCTGACACATGGAAGCCAGGCTGTGTGGTGCAGTTCCCACCAGGGGTCAGCATCCCATCCAGAGGGAGACTGCAGGCAGACTTCAAGCAGACACTGCCTGGACCTGACCCTGTCTTTAACAGCACTCCCCTGGGCATTGCTCCCAGGTGCATGTATGTCTGTCCCCATCCATCCCTGTATCCCCACCCCACGCTGTGCCCCATGCATTACCAGCTGCTGGATGACTCTCTCCACCAGGGTGGTGAAGCTAATGTCGTCGCTGTCCCGGTTGTCATACATGTACTTCACCAGTTTGGCGATGCTCTCTGTGTCCGTCTCTGACTCGAAGTCATAGCCCTTGCTCTCCTGCAGCAACAGCACACATTGGTTAACCAGCCACGTTTCCTTCCCCTCCCTTTCTTCCACTCCTCCTTTTTCTCCCATCCTGCCTCCTCCTTTGCTTCCTCTGTTCCTGCATTCTCTTGTCCTTCCTTTTCTTCTTTCTTTCCTTTTCTTCTTCTTGAGTCGTTTCCACTTTCTTACTTATTTCCTGCTTCCTTGCCCCTTTTCCTGCCTTCCTTTGTCACCACTCACCCTCCTTTCCTTCCTTTCCATTTTCCCTTCCATCTTTCATTTTCTCCCTTCCACCCATCCACCCATCCTTTCCTCCCACCCCATTAATACAAGTGAGAGAGTGGAAGTGCAAATGGGGGCACGAGTGCAAGAGGAGGAGTAAAGAGAAAGCATGAGGTCGAGTGTGTGTGTCATTGAGTGCAAATGCAGAAGTTCAACAGTGCAAGGAGAATAGTAAGAATGGGTGCTCATGTGAGTGTGCATGAGTTTAAGGGTGACTGTGAGCAAGGAAGTGGTAGGGAGCGTGGGAGTGGAAGAGTGAGAGTGCAAGTGGAAGAGTGAGAAAAGGAATGAATGCAGAATGAGCGTGTGCTAATGCAGCTTGGGAGTGCGTGGGGGGCTCCTGATCCCTCCCAACAATGCCAGGGTTCTGCTCACCAGGAATTTCCTCAGGTCTTTGTAGTTGGTGATGATGCCATTGTGGATGACGATGAACTCTGCAGACAGAGGAGGACACAGTTCAGCCTGGCAGCTGGCACCTGCCCATGCCCACAGCAGCACAATACCCCACAAACAGCAGGGATTACAGATCTCTACGGTGTGTAAAATCACCAGAATAAAGAGAAGAGCTTCACTTCCTTCCTGGTGTGATTTCCTTGCCCTGTGCCATTCTGTCTGGTTGTGAGTGGCAGAAGATAATACTGACCCTGCTGGAAATAACTGAACATTTCACTCCTCCTGTCAGATTGTTGGTGCTGTCCCCTGGGCTGCTACAGCAAAAACTACCAACCAAGCCACTTCTGTACAGTGGTGGTGATCAGAAAAAAAAAGGGAAGGAGGGGTAGGGGGGGGGGGAAATAATCCCAAGAACATTTGGGTAGATTCTTACCATCCAATTTCATTCTGTGTTGCTAACTCTTCTTGCACCATGGCCATACACCCACTGAACCCCTGGGATGCCAACCCCAGCCCTCCCTGAGATCAATCAGTGCTGTAGCAGGTCATGAGAACTTCCCCATGGTGAAAATCAGACCCAGACTCCTCCAGCTTCCCAATGACTGCGCTCAGCATCACAGTCTGCATTAAACCACCCATTCTGGGTCCAGCCACCCTTCCCTGTGACCTGTTAGGTGTCCCAGAAAGCCAGATGCATTGCCATAGGCTCCACAATTTGTTTAGGAGCACACAAACGTTCTCACCGTTGTTTTTATCCGAGCGCTGCGGGTGGCTGTTGATGGGATTGGGCTCTCCATGGGTAGCCCAACGGGTGTGTGCAATTCCAAGGTGTACATCAAACTCGATGTCAAGATCCATGTCCTGCTGCTCTGCAGGCAGAAGAGGGAGAATGTTTTATTACACTGACCCAAAGCCACTGGGAGAACCTCATCCCACCTCCCAGGTCCACCGAGACAGCAATACTGAGCAGCTAAAAGAATTGGCAAACCTAATGGAACATCAAGTTCTGACCCAACAACTTTGTGACTCACTGTGTTCAGTGCAGATTTAATGAATCTAGCTTTAAAATCAAGGGAATATGAAGAGAAGCAGATGGACAAGACCTCGCTTTGTGCTCTCTCATTAACTTGGCAGTTACAGACATCAGTGCCTACTTGTAGCCATCCACCTACTTCAGTGCTATGCAGTTTGACTGCTTTACAGGTGGAAATATAAAATTCAAGTACTGAATTTATTAGAACATTCTTCTTGCTTTGTGGTCAAGCTGTAGATGTCTGATAACTATCTCCCAGGATCTCCCATTTTCCCAGTTTAAGGAAACTTTGTTTTGTCAGGTTTTAAACTGTATTTCAAATCTATTTGACATTAATAGCATGTGATTACTTCTTGAGAGAACAGGGTCTCACTGTAACTTCATGTTCCCAGGTCCTCTGCAGCACATGTATGTGTTCACACCTCTGCCACTTTACCTAGAAGTTATTTCCAAATAAAGAGTTCTTCTGCATAAAATAGATGATATTCAAAACAAACGAGAATACGTTTCAAGGGAAGAGAGCAAAGAGTGAAAGAATACATACTGTGCACCTCTTCATCCAGAGCCTTCACTTTCCCCTTCTGTTTGATAAGCTGGATTTTGCAAGCATTAGCTTCCCAGTCTTTGTCGTTGCCACCATCGATTCCCACACCTAAGCATCACCATGAAGAAACAGTATGAAATGCAGAACCTGTGTTACAGCTATTAATGTAAAGAAATACTGCTGACTTTTTCCTTTACAATGCCTTTTCTCCCCCCCAACCCCCCCCCCAAAAAAAAGGCAAGAAACCCTTGAGACTGAAAGTCAATCTTCCCTTTGTCATCTTGGAGGTATTTTCAATACCATGGTAGGGGTTTATAGGCTCCCTTTAGGTCCTGGAAGGCCACAATGAGGTCACCCCGCAGCCTTCTCTTCTCCAGGATGAACAAGCCCAGCTCCCTCAGCCTGTCTTCACAGAGGAGGTGCTTCAGCCCTCTGATCATCTTTGTGGCCCTCCAACAGCTCCCTGTCTTCCTTGTACTGGGGGCCCCAGTCCTTAGATGCCAGGCATCAAGAACACTTACAGAAACCCATATGCTGAAAATTAAGCCAAACCTCCAGCCGCACGACCATACACACATCCAGTTTGTATTACAGCTTCCTTCCAAAAGCAGAAGACAGTAGAAAACATTCACAACGTCGTGAGAATTGCTAAGCCAAAGTCCATGAAAGAGCCGCTGTTACCTGCAGAGTCATAGCCACGGTACTCCAACCGCTGGAGCCCTTTGATAAGGGTCTCCAGGATCTCCCTTCTTGTCCGGGGAACATGGTAGTTCAGGTAAGCAAAGATGCCTGCATGGGGAAGTAGAGCACAACGTTACCATCAAGTCACAACTGAGGAAAATTGGGTTTTTGGTGCTTAAAGAACCATTTTCAAGATGAATTTTGCCTCGAATAGCTTTCCTAAGTTCCTCCCACAGAAAAATGTGGGAAAATTTAATTTAACTCCTGCAAATCAATGCTTTCAAAGTAATGAAGCTATTTTTCCAGGGGGCTGCAAAGGCTGATAAATCACTGCTTCTATTTTTAAGCAACTGGGATGCAAACACATCATGGTGATGGGGACATGCAAATTCCTGCATCTCCAACACCAGCTACAGCTCTATTTCAGAAAGATCCCCTTTGGTGCATCACAGAGCAGGAGCGTGCAAAGACATTTACTGGTTGCTAGAAATACCCGTGCTGGAAAATTGTCATTTCCCACTTTTTAAAGGATAAAAACATCTGCACAGAATAAAAGCACAGCAGTTCCACGCAAACATCCATGTATGTGGGTGCCTGGAAACGCAAGGTTTGTAATCAGAGAGACTTTATAAACCAGCCTTAAGGAGAAGGGAGTTCAGTCACCCACCCACTCAGAGTCCTTCGTAAAGGCATCCCAAATGTCTGCCTTGTTTCCAGATGGTGCTGCCACGTAACCTTCCTCAGCTCCCAGACTTCTGCATGGAAGATTTTACCTCCATGATGACTCCTTCCTCAGTGTCTTTTGCTCCTGCTTTCACTTCTCCTTAACCCAAAGCCTTTCCCCATAACCACCTATAAGAATATCAAGGCTAGAATTATAGAAAACTGCAGTTTCTCCTCCTTTGCTCCCGACATCCCACACCAACCAGCTGCTGCCACCACCTCCCCATGGCATCTGTTCAACCTCTTCTTGCACCTACATGGACAGCGAGTCCCTCCTCCACAACCCTTGCAATGCACAGCTGAAATCTCAACAAGTCAACAACCTCGGCCGTGTTTCAAAAGCTCCCTCTGCCCTCACCCTCCAAACCATCACCCCCCAAACCCTTCCAGCAAAACCAAAGTTTTACAATTTGAGATGCTCCATTCACTCCAGTGCTAAAAACTGCCTCCTTCAGACACACAGCAGTCCCTGTTCAAAAGTGAGCTGACTCCAAAGAGCTGTCACCCAGGCTGACAGGCTGCATATTTCAGCTATATCCTACATGCCTGAAATCCTCTATGTGGCTGCCAGGTCTTATCCAGGAGTACAAAGCAAACCCCTTCATTCGCTGGCAGCTGGAAAAGCCCCTCTCTTATTTGCCTGAAACCTCCCAAATAGGCACCCAAGATATTGTTAAAAAAGCACATTGGGTTCCAGAAACTCCTGAGATTTCTCTTTCCATTTACACACCAACCCAAAGTCAAGCAGGCTCAGAAGCCGTAATTACAACCAGTATGCGTAACTACAGAAACACAAAAGCTGCTTACATTTAGCTAGACAATTTCAGAGCAGAAATGTCTCTCCTTGCTTTATGTATGGTCCTGTTCCAACCCAAACCCTTGAGCTGCCCACCTCTCACTGATGGCTCTGGGCAGCTCATGCCCAGCTGTCCCTATATGTCTACAACCCCAACTCTGGGCAGTTCTCCATACAGCCCTACAACCCCAACACTGGGCAGTTCTCCATACAGCCCTACAACCCCAACGCCGGGCAGCTCCTCACGTTCAAACAGCTCCCCATAAGGTCCCACAATCCCAGCCTTCACCTCAAAAGCACGTTGGCCATCTTGCTGTGGCACCACCAGACCCACCCAAGCATCCATGAGTTCCTCCATCATCCCAGCACAACACCATCCATGTGGGATAAGCTCCTTTTAGCAAATGAAGACTGATCATGAGCACTGAGGTGCCCTGGGGTTTGAATGCAGAGCGAGGCCACTCCTGAAGCCCTTCCCTGCACAGAACCAGACACACAAGAGCCTCATTGATGGAGCACAGAAGAGGCCTTCTTCACCAGCCTGAGTGACTCACAGGCAAACAAACACGGGACAGGCTGGCAAGCAAAGAGTGCACCAGAACTGCCGTGAATTGAGAGAAGAAACTGTGCAAAAGAAGAGAGCACAGGGGAAGGGATGGGAAAGGGGACAATCTAGGTGGTCTCAGCAGCTGCCCTGCCGCCTCATGACCCAACCTGGCAGCTATCAGCAGCTTCAGGACACCCCAACAAAGAGCTGCTGAGGGCAGAGTGCCCCTCTCCATGCCACAACGCCAGAAGGACATAAAACTGTTAGAGAGGGTCCAAAAGGAGAGCCCACGAGGATAGGAAAGGGCCTGGTGGGCAAGACGTATGAGGAGCAGTTGAAGGCCCTTGGTTGGCTTGGCCCAAAGAAGAGGAGACTGAGGGGAGGCCTCATGG
Source organism: Bambusicola thoracicus (assembly GCA_002909625.1). Taxonomy (NCBI): domain Eukaryota; kingdom Metazoa; phylum Chordata; class Aves; order Galliformes; family Phasianidae; genus Bambusicola; species Bambusicola thoracicus. The sequence goes on along the minus strand of PPHD01003535.1, from coordinate 3,777 downwards.
CGGCCCTACTGCCCACATGGAGTTCAGTCACTCCTAAACAGACAAAAAGAGAAGAAATTCCTTCCAGGCAGGGATGGCTCAATAGCATTTATTTGTGCTTGTATTGCAAACAACCAGAAGACATCTGTCGAGAAGGGAAGCATGTGCCTCAGGCACTGAAAATGTATTAATTACAGAACAACTGCATTCAGGTTACTCGTAAGGACTGGGGAAAAGTTGGAATCTAAGATGGGGAAAACCACAAAATAAAGCGATTTTTATCATAAAACATGTGATGTTAATGCTGTAAAATATGCTACTAATTAAGAAAAGAGACTTTTAAACACTGGGAGACCTTGAGAAGTAAGCAGATGGAGTGATAACGGAGAGGTCACTTCAAAAGCAGAGCCCTACAAACTCACCTGTGAGCCTGGCACGTTTCTGCAGGTGAGAAGGGAAGGATGAGGAGCAGGTTTAAAGCACACAGAAAACAGGAAAAACATGCATTAAAAAAGAAGAACTAAAAATAGAGTGGTATCAAGGACAATAAGGCAGGTGAAAATGAATGCAAGCCTGGCAGCAAGTTAAAAGCAAACACTTGAATTCTCATCATCCATTCAAGACATCTGATCACGATGAACTGTGTGTAAACAACAGCTCCATTGACTGGAAATATTCCTGTTTTCTCTTTCTCAAACATCCCATAATGAGGTAATTCTTCAGAGCTGGAGAAAGCTTCAACCCACACGTACAGAGCAGCGTTTTTACTGCCTCTACCCTCAACACTGGATTATTTGGGAACAGATGAGCAATCACATCTTATAATCACCTTCCATTTTTAAATACAATTCTGCTGCCCTCAACAGACGAGAAAAAAGGCCCAAGGCATTAATTGCTTGTCATGCCTCACTGATTTAAGTGTGTTCTTGGAAAAAAATGTTTATTTCTCTCAGCAGCCAGCAAGAGTTCTGCACACAGCATTTTGCTCCTGGGTTGCACCCCAAGGTATTGGCCACATCTGTGCAGGCCTATAGAAGGGAACGTGGCAGTGCAAGCCAAAGGGTGCTCAGGTGATGCTGACATCCCAGCACGATGCAAAGCACAGGAAAGAAGCTATTTTTATTCCCCAGCTGAACAACGGTCACTTTATCCTTCTCCGAGGTGGGATGTGGCAATGTAGGATGGCACAATGCAACCCTACCTTGTGTTATACGGGCTGTAAAAGACATTCTTTCTGCACAACAGAGACGTTCTTCTCCAGATCACAATGTCTTATTAAATCCTTGTTCTCTCTCTCTGAGTGCTTATATTCAAATCAGTGTAAACGACTCAAAAGATGAGAGGAAATGCACAAATCTTTAGAGCTGCTTGAAGGCTCCTGCAGAGTGCTCTGTCACAAAGTGCCCATTTTGCCATCAAAGTGACAACTCATTTAGATCACAACAGTCAATAGAAACACACTGGGTTGGATATTAGGAAAAAATACTTATTGGAAGGAGTGGTTGGGCCCTGGAACATGCTGCCTAGGGAGGTGGTGGGGTCACCATCCCTGGAGGTGTTCCAGAACCAGGGAAATGTGGTCAGTGGGCAGGGTGGGATGAATTGATGTGGGGATCTCAGTGGTCTGTTCCAACCTTAACAATCCTGTGATTCTAAATCCAGTGCTAAACCGGTAGATTTCCATCAGCATCCCATCACCAGCCCAGCTGCCTTCCCAGCCTCATCCCAAGACGGAGAACTCTGGACATATCTGGTCTGATTTCTGGGGAGTCCTGTGTGTAGCCAGGAGTCAGACTCGGTGATCCTTATGGGTCTCTTCCAACTTGGTATATTCTATGATTCCACACAGAAGGTTTCTGAAAGCAGCCTGCCATCATTCAGGTCCCAGCAGATCTGAAAATGAGAGTTTCACTTCCAGCTCAACACGCACATTTAGCTCAAACCAACACTACTCCTTTCCAGCAATAATGTCACACCTGCACTCTAACTTGGGCTCTGGAACAAGTCAGTAAATCAGGTATCGTGAATGGCATTTGATTACTCTGCTTTGACAAGCCTTGGGTTGTATCTCAAGGTGAAATACATGCCACGTGAAACAAAAAAAGCCACCCATGAACTTCATTCTAGCCCAGAACTATATTTAACAGTGAATTCTCATCTAGGAGACAGCAGCAAGCGTACTACAGAAATTTGTATCTGATAGGCTCCGAAAATACAATGCTACTGTCTGGAATACACTAATATAACTACAGGACTAATATACCTTAGGATTAGAGGGGTAGGCATGCTTTACGATAGAATAAAGCAATTCAAATAGATCTGATATGGACTGAACAGACCAAGCATCACGCCAAGACATGATGTACCGAGATGCCCAGTTACCTTCTTGAAGGAAATATGTTGGACAACAGAGTTCTGAACAGATCTTCGAACCAATTTTTAATGCTCAGGCACTAAAACTGAGCATTTCAATGGCAGCTACATGAAGATTCCCCTATGAACAGTTGACAGAGTAGAGTTTTAGCCAAATGGACATTCATTATTTCTACTGACAGCCACGAAAATACCTTTTCTGAGAACGTTCTTTTCCTGTGACCTTTTTGCTTCCCGTGCTCCCTTATTTCACAGTAAGCTCACAGGAAAATGAAATGAATCACCACTTCCACATGAGAGCGTATTATCTCCCCCGGTGTCTCGAATACATGAAGTTACTCAGAGGAGCTTCTCCTAATCCTTTTCTCACAAAAGCCAGAAGGCCTTCAGGCGAGGTTTACTGCCAGGTTAACAAATAACTCCATACCATCCTGTACGCTGCTAAAATCACTCCAACAGATGATGTTATCACACATCCAGCAGGCAATTCTGAAGAATCTTTTGTCGTGGTGAGTGAGGATTATCAGACCCCTGGTTGTCAAGAAATGAGATGGAGGGTACTAAATATCACATACACGATGTGCATGATAGACTGGGAAAAATCAGGAAAATAATCTCTTTCTTTAAGCCCATTTCCATCTCCAGCGATCACCAACACCACAGCACCTAAATTCTGAAACCCCTTTTTTGCTGTTCTAACGCAGGTGATGGGTTTACTTATTAACAGAACAGCCCATCAGGCCTGGCTACCTTGAAAGACCTGTTTTCAAACCATATCATGGATGCCATTGAACTGGTTTGGTGCATTCGGCCCGAAGCACACCCAAATAGCTGCTTAACTATTTAAGCAGCAAGTTTGTAAAACACACCAAGAACAAAATCTACCCTTTTGCACTATGATCAAAAGCAAAAAGAACGGCTTATCTACACACCAGACCCCACACTCGTGTGAGGCGTCAACAGAGTCAACTCTGAGATTGCTTTACCTTCAAGGGGTACAGGCACATCAGATCACAGGACTCTGGGATGTCACTTACATGTAAACGAGAACATCACTTCAAGAGCCATCCCATCAGGAGCCTGCCGAGGATGAAGCAGGAGGAACCAGGGCTTGAGATATGGTTTCTGTCACTCAAGAAAGCTCAAATCTTCACTGCAATGAAATGCACGAGCCTAGACTACGGTCATCCACGACTTGTGCCTACCAGCTGAGCTGTGAATGACAGCAGCCAAGGAGACCACAGCTTGTGGAGGAGCACCTGCTGGTTTCAAACAGCTCTTCTCCTGTTTCCTGCAATGTTTTGCTGTCTTCATACACTTCCTGCATCCAAAAGCTGTTCAGTTCACAAGATACACTCGTTATTATTCCATAAGCCTTCAGAGAAACATGCTCCCCTCATTTTTCACTGCAGGATATATCTCTGG
>PPHD01003534.1:0-26098 GCA_002909625.1 Bambusicola thoracicus | reverse complement strand
TAAACCCCCCCCCCCTCCCCCTCCTCCGCCGCGAGGAGCGGGGCAACGGGCGGCGGGGCGGTTTCCGGGGCGCGAACGGGCGCCTCCCCCGGGGGGAGAGGGCGAGGGGGGAGGGAGCGGGCTTCTACCGCCCCCGTGCCGCGTGGTCCCCTCGAGGCCGCGCCGGGCCCGGAGCCCCGCGGGGGGCGGGGGTCTGGGGAGCGGGGCCGTGCGCGGGGCGGGGGAAGGAGGGGCGGGCGCGGGGAAGGGACCGACGGGGGGAGGGGCGGACGCCGAGGGGCCGCTGGGGCGCGCTGTATTGTGCTGAGAAGCGCCGGGCGGCGTGACGTCACTTCCGGCCGGGGCTCCGCGGGATGGCGCTGGGAAGGCTTGGTACAATGGAGGCGGGCGGAGGCGGAATCCCTGCCCCGCAGGCGTCCGGGCGGCCCCGCGCGGAGCTCCCGCCGCGCACGGCGGCCGAGAGGCGGCGCCGTCGCGCTCGGCGCGCCGTGCCCCTGCGGGCGGCCTGGAGGCGGCGGGGTGCGGGCCGGGCGGCGCCGCGCCGCTTTGTGTCCGCTCCTCCGCGCAGCGCGCGGGAGCGGCCCGGGCTTTCGCTCGGCCTCGCGGTGCATCGGCGGTCGCGTCCGTCGCGGTTCAGGGCGGTTTAGCAGATGCGTTTTGAGTCCCCAGAGAAAACTTGAAACGATGATGTTATTGTAGTGAAAAACGGGATTCTACCGTGGCTGCTATTGTTTTGCCGTTGGTGCTCTTGCGGTTTCTGAAGTCGAACGCATCGTTGTCGGATTTCATTTCCAACTGAAGAGTTCCTCTGTAGCGTTAAAAATCATTGGTTTTGTTACAGGAGATGGCAAAACAGAACAAAAACCTGGTGAGAAAAAGAGGGGTGTCAAGAGACCACGTGAAGACCATGGCCGTGGATATTTTGAATACATTGAAGAGAATAAATACAGCAGGTAAATAGGCTTGCAATGCTGGGCCCCATTTTATGAATGAGGAGAGGTAAGATGGGCTTGCTCTAAAAAAACCTTTCCTCTTGCACTGGAAGAATGCCCGGCTTCAGTCTTTGCTTGTCTTTTCTTAGGGCCAAGTCCCCTCAACCACCTGTTGAAGAAGAAGATGAACACTTTGATGACACCGTGGTGTGTCTCGATACCTGTGAGTACCCCGTGCTTTCCTCTGGTTTGCAAAGATACGGTGTTGTCTTTAATCTTATTTATCTTAGAGCCCCGCATTTCAGAAGCGTGGGGTAAAATGTTTGGTGGCTTACGTTACCAAGCAACATAGAAATGTTTGTTCCTCCCATCCTAGCATACAAAAGGGTACACGAGTCTTCATATGAACCATATTCAGCTAAATTTTTACCACGAAGTATGTGACACACTAATTTGCTGAAGAAATCTTAACTGAAATACTAGTCTTGCGTATGAAAAGACTGGCTGAGTGTTCAGTGTATATAGATGATGCTTGAAACAGCTTGAGAAATTGATAACGTAGCACATCAACTTCTCACTTTACGTACCAATAGCAGGTAGTTATGGTAGTAAAATGCCTGGCCTGAGTTCCCTGCATAACTCACTGAACTCTTATTTGTGTTGGGAAGTTTGGGGTTCCTTCTGCTGTTTTCTGAGATATTTAACAATCAGCGTAAGTCTTTGGGGAAAAAATAAATGACCCATTCATGTATTCTGAGAGTTGGAGGTGATTTGTCTAAGTACTGCTGTGGTATACCATGACCAGGGTAAAAACCTGTGTTCTTTTGGGTAAGTATGAGTTGTTACTGCAGAGTGAAAAACTTCAGGCAATGCATTAACTTGTTGGATTCTTAAAATGCCATGAAATGAGACCTTAAGTTTTGGCTTCATTTGGCATATTTGCTAGTAGTTTCAGGTTTTTTCTTCCTGAGCAATGTTTTGAAATGGAAGGAGGCATTAGTTTACAGCCACGTATTTTGCTGAATATGCCGTTATCTTCCAGCTGCTAACTTGGTGAGTAGCCGTCTTTGTGGGAGTTGTTAACTCTCCCTATCACTGACTAGTCGCTACTTCCGATTATTGTACCTAGTAGAAAGTTGTGTTATACACAGACTGTAACTGAAAGTGCCAGCAGGCTGTTGGGAGCACCCAGGCAATCACAGCTTTAAAGAGTGAGTTGTGTAACAGCTTGGCTCTCTCTTGACTATGACGATCCAGACATATAAGAGGTTTAGTGCTTTTAAGTGCTTCTTTTACTCGTGTCTTAGAGGAGCATATTGACTAGGAATTCTTTTCTTGCGTGTTGCTTTAAAAGTAACCTACACTGTTTTGTTCTGCAGATCGCTTTTGTTTGGTTTTCCTGCGACAGTTAGAAGTATTAACGGGAGTGCTTAAGTCCCAACTATAGCTGCAGATGGCTCTGTGCAAACAAGATCTCCTGTTTGAGAATTACCAGTAGTGCAGGGACAACTGCACTGTAGTAATACGTTTGGGCATCATATAGTCTTTCTGCCAGGGCAGAAGGTCCTCTAGTTGCTCATTTTGCACCTTTCTTATAACTCAGATAGGTTCAGAGTTTCTTCTGTGGATTCCTTACTCTGGGGAATTCAAGTGCCCTATCCTGCATCTCATGCTGCCGCTTTGCATTGTCATTTTGAAAGCTACTGGAAGATACATTTGAAACTTTACATTGCAGCAGCCCTGGAGATGCCTATATAACAAAGGTTCCATTGAAGGTTCCTAGCGTTCTCTCTAAATGATAGTTGAGTTCATACTGCAGATCATGTTACGTTGGCTTTTTTTTACATGAAATGAGCTCACTTATCACGTGCTGTGTGCTTATCTGCACTTAACTGACTTTATTTTATTGGCTTAATGTAATTGGGCTTGCTAAAGGACTGTATACCTCTTGAAGACAGCACTACTCAGTACTTAAACAAAAATACCCATGTTTGCACTTGCTGCTTTCAGGCATGAGGAGTAAGGCTTTACTATCTATCTAGGTATCTAGCAAGTAGCTCAAAGAGCATCGTGCATATTCCAGATAGCCTGCATCAGGTAACTGACAAAGAAGGTTGAAATAGCTGAGATGGAAGTCAAGCGTTTGTGCAGGTGGGGGAAAAATAAGCCTGGGAACGGAGTGGTGGAAGGTGGCACCTTGCAAATCGTGTCTGTTAGTTGCATTTTCCGCCGTGTTTTGGCACGTGTTCAGTTCTTTTCCTGAAAGCTGGTCAGCCTTCGCCAAATGGCAGCTATCTGTCTTACAGTCACCTCGGAAAACTGATGAAGTCACTTTTAATGCATGAAGTTGGGAAGTTGTGCTTTGTTTTTTGGTGTTGCTTTTTGTTTTAAACTGAAGTAAGCCATGATTTTTGTTAACAGATAACTGTGACCTGCATTTTAAAATCTCAAGAGACCGCTTTAGTGCTTCCTCACTGACCATGGAAAGCTTTGCTTTCCTTTGGGCTGGGGGGAGAGCTTCCTATGGAGTTTCTAAAGGCAAAGTCTGCTTTGAGATGAAGGTAAGACTTCGATTTTTGTGGGAGGCCGTTTTAGGCAGCTGAATATTATACTGTTTATACTTTGTTTCAGTCTTAGATCTTAAAGAAAGCATTACGTAATGAGGCTGAGAAATGGTTCTCAATGAAAGATGTCTTAATTTGCAAAACTGTTTCCTCTTTTTAAGAACTTAATGTGAGAAGAAAGTTGCATTTGCCATGAACTGAGCTTCCTGTTGTAGTATTGAACCAAGAATTTTGGGTAGCACCTCATGCATCAAAACATAAAGAGTGATGCTAATAGTCAGAAGCTCACTTGTGTGCACTTAGTGAAGATTCCAAAAAGTTTGGATTAACCAAAAATAACAACCAAACCAAAATACCCAGGGAGTTTGGTAGCTGCCCTGCAGAGCTCCCTTCTGACCTGAACCATTTTGCCTTGTGTACACAAAAAATGCGAGTATTTAGCTGGGCTCTTGGATTTAGAGAACGGGAGTTCCCTTATAGGGTTAGAATGGGAAAGAGCGATCAGCCTTACAAGAAACACATTCCTCCCACTTATGAGGGATGAAAATCGGGAGTCACAAAGCCAAATATTTGTATTTTTAGCAGCATTAAACCCTTATTTGCTTAAGATACGTGTGGATATGGGCTTATTCTGTTCACTTTTTCCAGTACTTCCAAATCTAACTGCTAACGTATTAAGTCGGTAGTGATCCCATTCATTGCTGACTATAACTTTGAGAGGATAAGAACATGAAACGTTGTATTTATTGTCCTGTTACTTTTTAAGCTTTTCCTTGGTCATGTGCCTCAAATGTTTGTGGAAACTGGTGGTATAATGGCCACACTGTTTTTCCCTACTTCAATTTGGTAAAATCTCATAAAAAGTGATTGGAGGAAGAGCTGCTCGCCTTCAGCTTGCAATGCTCTTGGGTGAGATGTTTGAATCTGGTTATGCTGTTTGGTAGTTGATAACTTGCCCAGTATCTCTGCTTTCTCTGCAAAAGGGCTAAGTGTAGTATTTCCCCAGGTCTGCCTGGAACAGTGTTTTCATCTCATACCACGCTGTATTGGCAAAGCAGTTTGCTGTTAATCCCAGTGTTGTAGCAGAGTTTCTAATTGATAAAGATGTATTCCTCGTGGGCTGTAATTTTAATACAGTATCAAGAGGGTTGATATTTTTGACTATCAAGAGAGTGCTATGATTAAGTGGTCCAAAGGTACACGATGTCTTGTATTTCCACCAGTCAAGAGGTTTGAATGTTTAGTGACTGGTTTGTGATTTCACAGACATGCTTAAGTGCCGTATTTCAGCAAAACACATATTATTCAGACTTGTAAAGATGTAAGCAGAGAATAAAGGTTCTGGATGTTACCGTCGTTTCTTTCTTGTTGGAGTCTTAAAAAGCACTGCATAACTGTTAATGAATAATTTAAAAATAGGTTACAGAAAAGATTCCCGTTAAACACCTGTATACAAAAGACATTGATATACACGAGGTGCGAGTTGGCTGGTCGCTGAACACAAGCGGAATGTTGCTTGGTAAGACCTCAAGTATTTATTCTGTGTTATATGTTGTCTGTGTGGCTGAAGTTTTCCTGTCTGGCTAAGGGAAAAGTGGCTGTAAAACTTAAGTGATTGTAGTCCATGTGTTTTGAAAAGGGGTCAGTGGACATTGTGGAAGTTTATTATGGGGACCAAACGAGCCTAACTGTTCAAGATGCATGTAATTTGCGAATTAATTCTATGTGGGTTGTGAAAAACATTCCTTAGAACTTGGCAGTTTGTAAGGATTTCTCCTTTCTGTGTGGTATCATAAATAATGATGACTTTATTATTATTTCTTTTTTGAGCTTATAAGGCTTACTCAGGGAAGAAAGACTCATAGAGAATTGTGTTACTCTTCTCCTGGAATTGGGGGGCAGAAATCTTATATGTAAAAGGAGCTGGAACAACAAACAACAACTTCAGTAGATAAATGGGAAGAGATAATTACTGCATTTTTAACTAATAGCTGCTGATGAGATATGTCTGGAAAATGTGTACAAATGGGGACATTCTGATATCAGCAACTTTGTAGTTCTAAGTACTGAAATTCCATCTGAGTTCTTGTGTTTGACATTTGCTGTTAGCTTGTTCCTTGCAGCTTCATCCTCAGCTGTCGCATAGGCTGAATGTCTGCTAAACTCCCTTTAAAATGGGGAGGGGTAAGTGCTACTGGAGACTTAATTCAGAAATGCCTTTCTGACTAACTGCATTGCAGGTATACTGATGCACAAACAGGTCTTCAGAGTTTAAAAATACTTACTCGTGTCTTTAGCTAGAAGTTCAGCATTTTGTCACCACGAATCTGGAACCAGTAGCGTAAAGCTTTGAAAGTTAGGGTGAGGAAAACAATGCTGTTCAATTTTAAATGAGGGTATTGAATTCTTAAATACAAGAAACAGCTGTAGCTATTCTGGGGGTGATAGCTTGTTTTGGCATCAATGAAAACATTCTGAACAGCAGTTCACTTAAGTAATTATAAAGCGATTGCATTTCTGAACAGCTAGGTGAAAATACTTACTTTTAATAAGTTGAAATTTCTTCTTTAGGTGAAGAAGAATTTTCTTACGGATATTCTCTCAAAGGAATAAAGACATGCAATTGTGAGACTGAAGACTTTGGTGAGAAGTTTGATGAAAATGATGTGATTGGATGTTTTGCTGTAAGTTTTCTCTTAAATATTCTCTTGAGGAAAAACATCCTTTAATTTTCAGGCTGCTTTGATGTGAGAAGCAGTTGATCAAATCGAGAGAAACCTGAAGACAGCCAAGTTGTTTAGCATATTGAGAAGGTAGAAGTAACATGTATAATCAGCAGCAGCTCCTGTCAGCCTTTTTTGTGTTTTCCAAGGCTTTGAAAAAAATAATCACATCTTAACGTGACCATTGACTTTTAAAGACTTCTCCCAGTTTAAGGATTTACTTCATTTTATGGTGGTATTATAGAAGTTAAGTAAATACAGCTAGTATGGTGACATTAATGCAACTTAACAATGCAGTGTGAATGTTTTTACACAAACTAATGCTTTGTCTGTAAAACAGAACTTTGATGGTGATGAAGTGGAGCTCTCATATTCCAAGAACGGACAAGAGCTTGGTGTTGCATTCAAAATTAGTAAGGAAGTTCTTGATGGGCGCCCACTCTTTCCACATGTTCTCTGCCATAACTGTGCAGTTGAGTTCAACTTTGGTCAGAAGGACGAACCTTACTTTCCTGTACCTGAAGAGTATACCTTCATCCAGAAGGTCCCCCTGGAAGATAGGGTTCGAGGACCAAAGGGACCTGAGCAAAAGAAAGATTGTGAGGTAGGTTTCCTGCTTATCTCAGAAGTTGTTGAGGAGAGTTGAACAGGAGAGTTGAATTTTAAGCTGTCAGAAAATTCACCTTTCTGTTTGCAGGGTTTAATACCGAGTAGCTTGTGACTCTCCATACTAGATTTCCATTAGGTTTGCTAGGCTAAGATGCTTATTAAAAGATATCTGTGAGCTAATATCTCAAATATGGAATGTGTCCTAATAGGTGGTGATGATGATTGGATTACCTGGAGCTGGCAAGACTACATGGGTAACTAAACATGCAGCAGCAAATCCTGGGAAATACAACATTCTTGGGACAAATACTATTATGGACAAAATGATGGTAAGTTGATCATTTAAGGACTTGCTGTAAATCCAAGGTCTTTGGGTGCCAGGGAATTCCCTTCAGTCTAAGTAATCTAAGAAACATGATTGTTATTTGATTGACTGCAACTGTTAAAGATCTTATCGTGCTGAGCTACTTCTCATACACAACATAGCCAGATACTGAAGTTTCTTTTATAGTAAGTATCAGTCAATAAGTAATTGATGTTTAACCGTTTGTCTCTGTCCTCAGTACAGAAAATGCAGATTTGAATCAGTAATACGACAAGTATACCTTAGATTCAGCTGTATCAATTCACTCCAATTCTTTACTTATAAATTCTTTACTTATAAAGAAACTGAATCAGAAGTTTGTATTTATGGTCTTAGAGTGCAAATCCCTGAAGCCAGGTGAAAACGAAGTTATCAAAGCAAAATGTCAGTTGCACGTATCGGGTCTGCTATAACTCAGATTTCTATAGGTTGCAGGTTTTAAGCGGCAGATGGCAGACACTGGGAAACTCAACACACTGTTGCAGCGAGCTCCACAGTGTCTTGGCAAATTCATTGAGATTGCAGCTCGTAAGAAGCGGAATTTCATTTTGGATCAGGTAGAAGCTTCAGTAAAACATTGTTAAGGGATTTTGCTGTAGGCTGTAATGTAGTATTTAAGTGGGGTTAAAGTTATATTTTAATAGCGGTTGTTTCGCTTACTGACTTAATGTGCAAAGTTGAGATGCTACTGTGAATGCTTTTCTGAACTTCTATGGGATGTGGGAGGAATAGCGTAACACTTTGATATGAGCTCGTTGGTAACTTTGCATTGTGCAGCTACTTTATATCCAGTTATTTGTAAACGTCAATGCAAGCTCTTGTAGAGGTGAAGTCTATACACCATAAGTTGACTTCCTTAACTCTTACAATGACAGCTACGTGTAGTAAGTTACTGCATTTTTTTCAGACAAATGTGTCTGCAGCTGCGCAGAGGAGAAAAATGTGCCTGTTTGCAGGCTTCCAGCGCAAAGCAGTTGTTGTTTGCCCAAAAGATGAAGACTACAAGCAAAGAACACAAAAGAAGGCAGAGGTGGAGGGAAAAGATCTTCCAGAGCATGCAGTTCTCAAAATGAAAGGCATGGAACATAATCCTATACTGTGTTTTAGGATGCTGAATATCTGCTTAAAGGATTAAGTAAACCTGAAATCTAAAAATTTACGTTATCTTAAACAGTTGTACTTAAACAAAACTGGAAGACTATTGTAACTTGTAGGACAACACTATATTGTGTTCCCTCTGCTGCAGTCCTTAACACTACTCATTTATGCTGATATGCTTCATGCAGATGCACAAAGCTGTCTTGGCATAAAGTGCCCTATTTAAGCGACATATTTGGCAGAAACCGATGTTCTGAGTGGAGGCTTATAAAAGAAAAAAAAGCATAGGCAGAATGCTTTCAAGGTTTGGAACAGTACTGGCAACTCCATGGAGACCCTTTTATTTCTTTTGTCACTCTTACCTCTCTTTACTGCTCAAATTACGTAATTTCGTCCCTATGCTGAGAGAATGTCGGGGGTGGGAGGAAGAATGAGAGAAAGGTGGTTAAATACGGCTTGAGTTGTGGCTGAATGGAGATGCTGAATACTCAGTGTTTTTGCAATTATAGGGAACTTCACACTGCCAGAGGTAGCAGAATGTTTTGATGAAATAATCTATGTAGAGTTGCAAAAAGAAGAAGCTCAGAAACTCTTGGAACAATATAAAGAAGAAAGTAAGAAATCCCTTCCGCCAGAAAAGAAACAGAACACTGGCTCAAAGAAAAACAAGAAGAGCAATAAAAATCAGTTTAATAGAGGGCAGAGGGGGCGTGGAGGATTCAACATGCGTGGCAACTTCAGAGGAGGAGGTGAGCCTAGAAATAAGTGTATACATTTGGGGGGTAACAGATACTTTGCAAAGATAAGGAAAAGAAAAGCCTGTCCTACTTGAATTGCAACCATTATGCGACAGTAACAGCGATTTTTGGCTCCAGGAAGTCTTTAATAGCCTGACCTTCAGTGCAAAGCTAATTTTCTGACATGTTACAACTAAGGATGACAAAAAGATGATGCTGTTTGTGTCGATTGGGGTACGGTTTAAGTTCTTACTGTAGACGTAGTGCTTCCTTGTGTAGAATGCCATATGAAGAGGGTATCTGGTATCCTTATGTCACTTGGCCATCATGGAGAGAAGGTTGTTTTGAAATCTTTGCATTGGAACTTTAGCAGTGAATTTTGGCGTTTGTTTTTTCATCTTCATTAAGAGTCTTAATTTTGAGCTGTAACTATGTGAGAAATACGTAAGACTTACAATTAGCTGAATTGAGCAAACTTTTCTCTGCAGTCCCAGGCAATCGAGGTGGATACAACAGGAGGGGAGGCAATATGCCACAGCGTGGTGGTGGAGGAGGTGGCGGTGGTGGCGGCAGCAGCGGTGCCATTGGCTATCCTTATCCTCGTGGCCCTGTCTTTCCTAGCAGAGGTGGCTACTCAAACAGAGGAAACTATAACAGAGGAGGAATGCCCAACAGGGGAAACTACAACCAGGTAATAATGCTTTTGATGGGGAAGTTGTTAGTTGATATGCAGTACTCTGCTGGATAGTGTTCTGTTGTTGAAAGACTTGTTAGCTGTGGATAGTGGCAAGCTTGGTACACTTGGTTCCATAGCAAAAGATTTAACCTTCTAGCTAAGAATACGTGCCTAGAGCTGCAAGAAGACCTAACACTGTTGCAGTGGTTTCTTAGTCCTGTTAAAGCTGAAGACTTTTACAGTGGAGCAGAAACCCTAAAGCAGTTCATAGTCTGAGCTTCTGTGATAGACTGTAGAGTTGCCCCATGCAGTTCATGCTTAAGTCTGGTTTACGGTCCCAACAGTTGAACTACAGATGGGTACTGCTTTTGATACTGCACAAGGTGTGCGAAAGTCCATATAGGAATAGTTGTGTTAGTAAGTTGTTTCATTCCCCCACGCCCTCTGCCCTGACGTGCAATATCAGTAACCGTTGTTTGACCTTAAGGTCAGAGCGTATCTGTGTTGAAGGTAAAGTCAGGCATTTGAAGAATTTTCTGAAAATAGCTCTGGAGAGTCTTTGTTTTGACATCTTGTATCAAACTTTGATAGTTTGACATACCAGCCTTGGTCTTAAAGCGACACAGTATCAGTGAAAGTACTTGAACATGTCCTTTTGATTACCAAAGAGCCAGTAGATGGAGCCCAAGCTAATAAACATGGCTCAGGTTTGTCTAATACAAGTGGGAAATGCAGTATTTTATCTACCAGTATCAAGGAGTCTTCTGTACCGTAGTTTTTATTTCAAGTTTTGTGACCTAACTCTTCTATTTTGAGTTGTATGACCCATATCCTTTTGTCCGATCAGATAACATCCTTGTAGCAGCTCCAGTCTTTCCTAACTAAAAATAGGCAAGCTCTAGTATTTTTAGTTGTCCTAGTGCAGTTTAGCAGCTGGATATAGGGTGAGTCAAAACTGGATTAGCCGGCTTTCCAAACCATTGGCAACAGTAGTCTGAGTCTGGGGTAAAAGAACCAGCACTAAGAAGCCAAGTTTTAAGAGGCAGCTGCTTGAGCTGGGCTTTCAGTATTACGTTAATGTCTTAACCCAGACCTGATACTGATATTTGAAAGGTTGGGTGTAGTGTGTGATGTTTTGGTGGCAGTAGAAGGGTTGGTGGTGTTGTATTTCTGAAAAGTCTGCATGGATGAGGTAGCTCAAAACTGTTGTCCTCTTGCAGAACTTCAGAGGAAGGGGGAATAATCGTGGCTACAAAAACCAATCTCAGGGCTACAACCAGTGGCAGCAGGGTGTAAGTAGCAATAACTAAACTTTCTCCTCTTACTTTGACCGTTGAGTGTTTCAGAATGCTTAGAAATAAATGTGTAACCAACACCAGATAGCAGAATCCTCTAATGCCAAGTAATATTATAAATAGTTTTCTCTACAAAGCTTAATCTGCCTTGATATATCAGGTATCAGCTATGGCTTATCGGTCTTAATGGCATGAAGTATTCGGCTCTGTGTTACCGCTGCAAACTGAACGTAACCACCTCCAGTTGTTTTGGGGTTTGCTGCTATCTGAGAGGATTTCAATCTCAAGTTTCTGGAGAAGCTTGATACCTGTTTAAAAGCTTTTTCTGTAAGGACCGTGTTATGTGTTGAATTAACTGTTTATCCATTTATTGCAGCAATTCTGGGGTCAGAAGCCATGGAGTCAGCATTATCACCAAGGATATTATTGAATACCCAAATAAATGAACTGATACATATTTCTCCCAAACCTTCACAAGAAGTCGACTGTTTTCTTTAGTAGGCTAACTTTTTAAACATTCCACAAGAGGAAGTGCCTGCGGGTTCCTTTTTTAGAAGCTTTGTGGGTTGATTTTTTTTTTCTTTTCTTTTTTTGTACATTTTTAATTGCAGTTTTAAAGTGATTCGTAAGAGAACCTCAGCATTGTGCACGATAAGAGAATGTGTCAGTATTTCAGGGTTCTACATTTTATCTGTAAAATGTGACTTTTTTTTTTTACCACAACAAAAGTAAAACGTTGCTTTGTACCTGGTGTCTTTTTATTAAAGAATTTTCTCCTTTTTCCCCCCATTTCCCCCGATTTCTAAGAAACAGTCGTGAGTCGTGTCACAGTACGATCAAAATATGAGCAACCAGATTCGTGCGGAGGCTCCTTCGTAGCCCTCATGAATATGTCATGTAAAGCTCCGTATTACACTCCATCCTCTCTATGAAGCTTTTGGGGGGGGAGGAGGGCAGGGGGAGGCAAAAGTTTCTGGCAATAAACTAGGACTTTTTTGTACCATTTGGATCTCGATAAGATGGGGGCGAAGAGGAAAGCTGGAGCTAAATAGTGAAGGTGGAGTGTATGTAGAAGCTCTCAAAGTTGTAAAACTTGGTTGCGTTACTTGTGGAGGCTCAAACTTGTGAAGGTACACCACCATAATTTCTTTTCCATTTGTTCTGCATTTTGATTCTGAAAAGAAGCTGGCTTTGCCCATTTCTTATTAAACAAAACTTGTTGTAAATCCAGTTGTCTAATGGGATCTATATGAAGTTAGCTGTGTGTCTGTATAACTTCCCCACAAAATACTGTATACCTAGTGTGCTTGTAGTAGTTACTCCACCATTTTGTAAGCTGATGAAACTGTGAGTCACCCATTTTATATCTAATTTTTAATCATGTCGATTCTCAAATGGGTGTATCTCCTTAGCCTGCTGATTCCTTTTCTCTTTAAAGAAAGTGGGTGGAGAAATTTAACTCTAGACGTTTGTTTGCAATAAAATAAACTCATTTTACTCTTGTTTTGGGATTGTTGCCATCAAGGTCTAAATCCCTTTAAAGCTATAAAGAGGAAGAGAATGTATGGAAGCGACAATGTTGGACAGTTCTGAACTCATTACTTTGTACATGCTGAAATACTTGTGTTTCTTTACAAAGTTTCTTTAATCTAAACCAGTGGTTGCTCTGTTAGAGGTGTATCACGTGTATAATCTCACAGCTTAACGGTTACATGTGTAGGGCAGAAGTCTTCTGAGTTTCACTTGCATCGTGTAAATCCACTGAATCTATTTATTGTAAAATAGAAACTAGGGAAGGAGTAGAGGAGGAAACCGCAGGGAAGAGAGGAGAGTTGTCACAGAATTAATCCTGAAGTGAAGCAGAGCGCTTTAACTGCTGTTTTGTTCAGACTTACGCTTTTGTAAAACTGTAGTGATAATGTTAGCTAATAACTTACTGCATCTTAATGCCATGAGTCAGGGGAGAAACATAACTGCTCTAAGTTGGCCTGACGGCGTACATGTGGAAGCATTGCTGCCAGCAGCTGGGAGTTGGGATTTGTGTGCCGAGTTCCTGTTGGCAGCGTACAGACTGCAGAGGCTTAGCAGCAGCAGCGTAGAGCTAGAGGCAGTGTAGTGTGCTTGAAACTTTCCTCAAATGTTAGTCAATTTCTAATAGTCCTTGAAAGTAACGATAAAGTTGTGTTGCTCTTCTAGCCTTTATAGCGGATGACATTGCATATTGCCATTAAACATTAACAGCACCACCTCCTTGTTAATACTGCTTTAAATCATCCCTTTACTTTGAACGAGAACAATGTAAGTCGTCTTTAAAGAAACATTATTTAATGAACTAGAAGTATGGGAAATATAAACCCAACTCTGTTTTTGCTGAAATGGAATTTTCTTTAGACTTGCAAAGAAAATCTTAGTGTAATTAAATTCCATCTCCCTTCTACCTTCCTCCTAAGAACCTAACACTTTGTATGGAGTGCTGATCCTTTGCTTATTTTGGTACTCTATAAAATTATATAGTCTTAAACTGAAATATAAGAGCCTACACTTACTATGTGCTTGTAAAGTTTGTATTTTAATGCAAAAGTCTGGGCTGTTTTCTTCTCTGTTCAACATACGGTGTTAATGCCACAGTGGAGAGGAAGGGCTTTAAGTGGCTTACAATCGAAATGGGAGTACATTTCAACTAAAAATACTCCTAAATGAGGAATGTTGCCTTAAGGTACTCAGCACTAACTGCTCCCTGTTTTCAGGTGCAGAAACCTAAAGCTTCTGCCCTAAGTACCATCGAGGTATAGTTAGTTCAGAAATGTGGTATGTGAGTCTGAATACTTGCCTTGCTCATCGCAGAGCAGACCTTCACTTGTGAGAGGCTTTGTTCAGCCTGGGTTCATCCACAAGGGAAAACTTCCTTCAGTTTATCTTAGCAGTAGTTATTGCTAAAAGGAGATTTGTTTTGACGTGAAAATAATTTGTTTACCTAGAGCATCACTACTCTTCCAAAAAACTTCAGTTGCCATTTATTTCCCTGAGAAAAAGTCTGGTAACGTAGTAGCATCAATGCAAAGAAAGCACAGCTGCATGTTGTCAGCATGGGAGGGCCGAACCATCTGTCATATTGAGTAACTTCACAGCTTATAAGGTCTTGTTTACAGGAGGAGAGGTGCCTGTGTTCCAGCAGCTGTGGTACTGGCAGGGGTGTAGCACGTGCTCGTGGCATATAACACTGTGGCAGGAGGGGGGGTGAGGATGTGGGCTCCTTGTAATGCAGCCCAAACCTGGAGCGCCTGGGCCCTGGCTCCATGCTGGGTGCTGCCTGAGTCCTGCAGCCCAGCCTGGGGCCTGCTCCCACCTCATTGCTCCTGTAGCTATGGCCACCAGCTGCTGTACTGCGGAGCCACGTGTATGAGGTCATACTGGAGGGCAGGTCTGTGCTGGAGACTAGGCAGAAAGCTATTTGGAAAGCAAAGCCAACAAATGCTTGTGTTGTCTTTGAGCCTCTGCGTGCAGCAGTCGCTAGGATACACGGGGTAACATGGGCACTCCCCTCACACCCTGCTATTGGCACAAGGCTGTGTCCTTGGGGCTCCATGAGTACCTCAAGCCTGGCACCAGAGCATTCTCAGGTAACCTGAGGATGGGCCCTCACCTGTGGGATGTCAGATGACAGAATGGTTTCTGATTGGCTAAAAAGTTCCAAAATTGCCCTTCTCCCTCAACACTGCCCCATTTTTCTGATGGTGGAATTAACTAAACCAGGATTCTGGCAATGCTGAGTACAGTCCATGCCACTGAGATTAAAAAAAAGTATTGGTGACATAAGCTGCTGGTTTTTAAAATCTTCTATGACGCTGTTTTTAATAGAAACAGCTGATGAAGTCATCTACAACATGGAGGTTTCCTTCTCCATGACCCTTTGGAAAACTAGGCCAATGCTTTGTGGAAGTGCAGCTGCACCGGCCCTGAACTGGCCGGCTGAGTTACAGATGGAGGTACTGAAGGACTTCACAGATGTTCCACAGCCCCATCTGAGACTCTCACAAGTGAAAAAGAGCACGCGCACGCTGCTGCAGCTTGCAGTGCTTTGGCCCTGAAACGCTGCAGAGGGGGGGACAGACAGAAGGCTGCAAAGGGATTGGAGGTTTAGAATAGCAGCTTTGCAATTCAAGTGTTAAAAAAAACAACATTGTGGTGAGGTTAGCAGTGTCCCTTATCATGCAAGGCTCACCTCATCTTGGACAGAATGACTGCACTGAGGTGGAGGGGGAAGGAGTTCAAAGGTGAGTTGTCATAGGATCACAGATTCATAGAGTATTCCAAATTGGAAGGGACCTATAAGGATCAGAGTCCAGCTCCTGACTCCACACGGGACAACCCAAAACTCAGACCACATAACTGAGAGCGTTGTCCAAATGTTTCTTAAACTCTGGCACTCGGGGCTGTGCCCACCGCCCTCTGGTGCAACCCTGTCCCCAACCCCCACTGCCCCTCCCCTGACACAGCTCCATGCCGTTCCCTCGGGCCCTGTCGCTGTCACACAGAGCAGAGCTCAGCGCTGCCCCTCCGCTCCCTGTGAGGAGCTGCAGCCGCCATGAGGCCTCCCCTCAGCTCTGCTCTGGGCTGAGCACACCCAGGGGCCTCAGCCGCTCCTCACACTCCTTGCCCTACAGACCCTTCATCTTCGTAGCCCTCCTTTGGACACTCTCTCATAGTTCTATGTCCTTATATTATGGCATCCAAGCCTGCACCCAGTGCTGGAGGCTGCAGGAAGCAGCCAGGAAAGCAGGGCCGGGCCAGCACTGGACTGTATGTGACTCCGGCCTTCATTTGCCTTTCTGCCAGTGCTGGGAGTGGCAGGAAGTTTCAGCAATGAGTGAACTGCTGCATAAACTCAGAAGCAGTTTAAAAAGATAGCTGCTAAATGCTTAACACATTGTAAACTTCAAGAGGGAACAAACAAAGGCAAGTGTCGGAAACCTGCAATGCAGTCCTTCACGGTGGGTGCTTTCTGTCCTTACAAACAAGCTACCTTACAGCAGGTTTTTGTTCCGTTTCCTGCTTCAGTAGGCAATCTTTGATCTGCAGAATCACTTAGGTGCTAAGTTACTGAAATCGAAACTATTTTCACACATAGAAAAATAGTATGACATGGTAGTCCAGGGAAGATGCAGTTTACACCGAACAATGATGGTGGATCGCCTCCTGGATAGCACAAGGATCTGGAAGGGCTGTCCTCGGAGTTACCTCTCCCATCAGACAGCCCCTCACTGGGACACCCATGGCCACTGACATGGCATATAAAATCAGGTATTTCTTTTCTGGCCTGCACCTGACCTTAGTTTATGTTACATTAGCCTACATTAACTCTTCTAGAGCTCTTTGCTTACAGAGTTCCCCCTAAGTTCTAACAAAAACTTGCACTGGATGTGTGGAGATGGAGCAGTATGGAGTGCTAGCTCTGAAACAGTGGGGGTGCCTGAGACAGGTTACAAGCAAGAAGGTTCAGCAGTACCAAGAACTCCCTGGAAGAAGGCCTTAGGTATAATCAATCATGCTTGAAGTACTACTAATTGCTTACAAGGTGAGGGACACGGGAAGATTTAGTTCTCTTTTCTTCCTGCCTGCCTGTACGTCGCTTATGGCACAGGTTAGACCTGCATTTGGGCCACACTGAACTTTCAGCTTTGCGGGGCTGGTGAGTGAAGTTGATAAGATAAGCTCTTGTGTTATAAAAGGACTTTTGCCTTTGTGGTAAGAAGGCAGTAAAAGAGGAGCGGGAGAGGTAATTAGTAGGACTTGCAATATTTTTTTTCTGAGGGACTTGCAGCTTGTCCACATCATGCCGAGGAAAAAAAACAGACTGGGAAATCATCAGGCTAGCAGAGGTGGGGCCATATGCAGCAGCACGCGCAGGGTGTGAGTGGTAGAGCTACGTACCCAAAGCCCGATCTGCACTGCACACCTTTGTCTGCTCTGCTGCCTGGTCCCTGCTGCTGTCAGCACACCCACGGGGCCCTGGGGTCTCCAGCACAGCCTGGGACCTCCAGGGATTTAATTCTCCGAAACTCAACTGGGCATTTTTTGGGTGAGCGGACTCCTGCACTGCCTCAGGCTTTGTGGGTTCTCCATCTCTGAGTTGCAGAAAAGTTCACAAGAGCCCTCTAGAGATGCTGCCCATCCTTCCGTTGAAGCTGCGCAGGTAGCAGTACTCAGTCAGGGCAGATGGGGCTTCATCTAGCAGAATCTTGAAAACCTGCAAGGACAGAGATCACACAACCTGTCTAGGCAACCCATTCCCATCCTGTGCAACTCTCTTAGTAAAGAAGCTCATCCTATTGCCGGGCCTGAAGCCCCTGCTACATCATCTGCCACTACCAAGAGGCATCTGGCTGCCCTACCAATAACTCTGGGCAGTTATTACATCACTCCACAGCCTGTTCCTCCTCAGACTAATCCAGATTCTTCCACCTTTCTTCCAATACCCTCCACGTTTTCAACAACCTCATCGATCAAGAGGCCCAAAGCTGGACAGCAGGATTGCACACAGCATCATGCGCTGGGAGATAATCATAGAATTACAGAATGGTTTGGCTTGAAACGGATCCCAGAGCCCACCCAGCTCAAAGCCCACCCAGGGCTGCCACCCACCAGCTCAGGCTGCCCAGGGCCTCATCCAACCTGGCCCTGTATGCCTCCAGGGATGGGGCATCCAGAGCTTCTCTGGGCGGCAGTGCCAGCGCCTCACCGCCCTCTGAATAAACAATTTCTTTCTAACATCTAACCCGAATCTTCCCTCTTTTAGCTAAAAGCCATTCCGCCTTGACCTATCGCTATCAGACCATGTAAAAAGCTGGTCCCCCTCCTGTTTATAAGTTCCCTTCAAGTACTGGAATGCCACAGTGAAGTGTCCTTGGGGCCTTCTTTTCTCCAGGCTGAACAAGCCCAGCTCCTTCAGCCTGTCTTTGTAGGAGAGAGAGGTGCTCCAGCCCTCTCATGATCTTCATGGCCTTCTCTAGACCTGCTCTAATAGCTCTATGTCTTCCTTGTGCTGGGGCCCCAGACCTGGATGTAGTACTCCAGATG
Source organism: Bambusicola thoracicus (assembly GCA_002909625.1). Lineage (NCBI taxonomy): Eukaryota > Metazoa > Chordata > Aves > Galliformes > Phasianidae > Bambusicola > Bambusicola thoracicus. The sequence continues at coordinate 8,023 of PPHD01003534.1, read as the reverse complement.
GGGCCTTACAAGGGCAGAGTAGATGGAGACAATGATCCCTCTCACGCTGCTGACCCCCTCCTCTTTTGATGCAGCCCCTTGATTTGTTGGCCACCTGCTTCCTGACATAGCCCAGCCTGTGATACGCCCTGTTTGCAACAAGAACGCTGTTCGCCCATATTCAGTTTGGCATCCACAGTAAGCACTATCTGTATAAGCAGGGCTGCTGTATGGTTTCCAGCCTCTGTTGTACACTCTTGTGTAAGCAGATTTCCTGTAATAATAATAAGATTAATAATAACAGTAATTTGTATTCATTAAATTGTTAAATAATAAGTCGAGCATCTAAGAAATAAATATTAGACAGAAATAACCTGTGCAAGTTAAATGTCCTGTGTATTTTTTCTGTACGCTCTGGAAGACCTCAGAAGAAGAGGCTACGATAGAGCAATAAAAACTATTTTAGTACTTACATATCCAAGACTGTAACAGTTAAACGTTACAAAATGCATTTGGGCTCCAGAAGGCATTCTTTCAGGCACGGTCTTTGCAGGAAATTGCCTGTTCACAGGGAAGGGGAGGATCTCAGAAGAGCACAAGGCGGGATTTCAGTGCTAGAGCAGAAGGGCTCACTGCGATACCCAGCTGCCACAGCAGCCACCTTCTCTGATGCAGTGAGGTGAAGTGGGTGATGGTAACCTGGCACTCAGGCCTGCCGGACGCCGAGGGGCTGAGGAAAACCTGCAACCTGCTGGTGGTGGAGCCAGGCACGGAGGTGGGACAGACTGCAAAGTCTCTGGCAGCTCCCGGACATTCCTCAGGCAGGGGCTGCTACTATTGCTTCAGCAGCAGCTTGGCTCAGCCCTGGGATATTTCTGTGGCTCCATGGCTTGGCAGCCTGCCACTGCTTTTCTATTTTGTTTTTTTTTTTTTTAAAGAAATGGCTGTGAAAGGGAAATGACGGATTCCAAGAGTTTCTTTCAGCAGACTATTGAAGCAAATGAAAAGTTTTCAGGAATTAGTCTGCTTTTGTATCTACTTACTGCCTTGGAAAGTATACTATGTGGCACTGAATACAAGCATCACCATCTTGTTCCAAAACAAAACATGAAAATCACACTACTGAAAGCAACTGAAGGGTTGGTGGGGGAAGGGAGCAAACAGTCTCCCCCCCAAACAGTGGCTGTGTCTTCTGAGTTCCACTTACTGTGGATCCCACTGGGGATGCCTGGTAGATGGAGGACATTTCTGATGTATTGGTAATAGAGCTCTCCTGAATTCTGTCAGTTTTGCTGCCACACCAAGAGCATGCAATGTAATCAAAGAATCACAGAATGGCCTGGTTTAGAAGGGACCTCAAGGATCATGAATCTCCAACCCCCCTGCCAGGCAGGGCCACCAACCACCCCATTTACTAGACCAGGTTGCCCAGGGCCTCATCCAACCTGATCTTGAACACCTCCAGGGACGGGGCATCCACAACCTCTCCGGGCAGCCTTTTCCAGCATCTCACCACTCTCCTGGTAAAGAACTTCCCCCTAACATCTAACCTAAATCTTCCGTCTTTCAAATTAAAACCGTTCCCCCTTGTCCTGCTGTTATCTACTCTTTCAAAGAGTTTACTCCCTTCCTGTTTATAGGCTCCCTTCAGGTACTGAAAGGCTGCAATGAGGTCGCCCCGCAGCCTTCTCTTCTCCAGGCTGAATAAGCCCAGCTCCCTCAGCCTGTCATTTTGTCATAGGATGACAAGAAATCTCTTATTTGTTGCATGCCATAGCCTTGCAGTTCTCAGGGACTGGAGGCATGGTTGCAGGTGTGCATTCTGGACACAGCCACAGAGAGGCAGACACATCAAAACGCTCAGTCTTGATTAGGTTATTAAAAGCACGGTGTCTGCCACAGACAGAATGTAAGGATTCCTTTTTCCTTGCATCGAGTGGACCCTGAAGAAAGGCTCACTGCATCATCAATGTTAGGTGAAGGTCTCAAGAACGCATGCGCAGGTGACAGAGGCATGCTAGAGGAAGCATGGTGTTCCCAGTGGGAGGATGGTGACATAGAAAATGATGACTAGAAATGGTGAATGGGTTTTTGGGTTAAGAGGACTGTTGTACATGCCAGCAGGGGTATGAAGCCCTCTGTGATAGCAGTTCAAAGGGACATTCTGAAGTTTAGAAAGAAAGGGCTGAACTCTTTGTGAGTGCAAGTAGAGAAAGAACACTGTGTTAGTCAATATCAGATCTAAGAAACCGAGTAAAACAAGTTCTGTCATGGTCTCCCAACACTGCTGCAGGGTGACCCTCAACAGCTTTAAGGATTGGATGAACATGCCACAAGCAGAGCGTTATTTCCAGATTTCTTTGGGGTGCCTGAGCAGATTATCTCCTTTTCTGGGGAACTGACCATGGGAAAACATTGCTAAGAAGAGTATTAGCCAGGGTTTTGCTAGCCATCAGTCTGCATTTTACTTGCAGGCTCATCTCATCCAAGGCTCTTTTATCTACCTGCTCCCCTTCCCCAGCTTGAAAGTTTAGCTTAGTGTACTGCTTTCAGTTTGAGAGTGATGTATGTTCCAAGGCCCTGAGTCGCATTAACTAAACTGAGCTCCACTTCTGACATATTAGTTCTTTGTTCTTCACATTAAAAAAAAAAAACCCTCATCATTTTCATCTTCTGAACATACAGTAAAACCTTGTTTTGACCAGTTTTCCAAGGTGATTTTACTGTATCTGATTCAAACTTCCATTAGTAATCACTGAGCTTCTGACCTAAGCTCCAGAATACAGGTATGAGAGAAGCATGGGAATTAATCTACTGAGCTGGGGTAATTCTTTCACTTGGGAACTCATTAATGCTTCATTGTTAACCCTATGAAAAATCATCCTACCAAAAGCCAGCGCCATTTATTAATGATACCAAGTGACCTTTACTTCACAGCACTCTAGGTCTTGGATTGGGTGGTAACAAATTAGCCTGGAAGTCTGCAAAATGAACTGAGAAATCAAAGCCATTATCCCCTAAAAATCTCCGCTGGGGCATGGCAGCTAAATCCTTCTCACAGCTTCATTTTCTACCCCCTCTCTCCATTCAGTGACTTTTGGTTAGCTCCATTTTACCCCAGCTCTAAATAACGGAACTCAAACACGTTGGTCAGACTGCTGCATATTACCACCTATCTCATTTTTTCTACTAACATTCGTGTGAAGTACACTCATTCTATTTTGCACAGTGAAGTAGCATTAGGCTGGTGATCTAAGCAACGCAGATACGTCTACGTAGTAGGGTATTACAACGTAGTAGTTCTAACTACAGAAGCACAAAACAAGAGCCAAACAACACTGGAGATAATCTAATCCTCATATTTTCTCCTTGTCATGGTCACAGTACTTAATCATTTTGAAAGATGCCCTTACATGCAATGCTACCTTCTTTCCCGTCAGCACAAAACCACATTCTCTTCTCAACAGCTGATCTTTGCCAAAGAGTAAGCTTCCATCTAGATGTTTTTGTCTTCTGACCTCCCCAGCTGAATTATGACCTCACAGCAAAAAGACCCCTGCTTAGGTTGCAGTTCCTTCTCTTACGTCAGATAGGAAAGAACTCAACCACGTATTAAAATAGGAGCGCACGCTAAGTACTCGCTCAGTTTCCTATAGTCACTCCAGGGGCTTTATGAGGCAACACTTCCTACCTGATCCAAAGAGAAGGAGCACCTCCCCCCTCACAGCACAAAATTAGGAGTAACATTTTCTCCTGTGAATTAGAGCTAAATATGAGCCAAATTCCAAACTTGAGTTTTCCAGTGAAGGTAGTGTTTCACTGTGCTAACTCAAGGTCTCTGGGGGCTTTTTAATATAAATTACTGAACTGAAAGTTCTCCATAAAACTTGTCTTCATTCTTTCGCTTCCTCCAGAAGAAAAAAAAAGAGGAATATGGTACAAATAGAAATGGTAAAGAATGCAAATTTGTTTTCTTCCTGTACGAGGCAAACCCATGAAGTGTAAAAGTTGAATTATCGTTGTATTAGCAGCATGTTAGATTAGTGCTCTGAAGTATACTTCTGAATTAATAGAGCCGTGCTGCTGCTTACAGCTGGACCTCCCTGCCCCCACCAACCTGAGCCACAAACTCTCCCAAACTAAGTCCAGAGTAGAGAGAAGGTACTGTTTTTGCTCAGTTAATGCCTTCAGACCAAATGTGCTTAAAATGTAATATACTGTAAATCATTTTGTGAAAGCCCTACATACGCTCTCACTATGAGGATAGAAGCATGCAAAGGCACACTACGCCATCATTCATATTCTTGTCAGTATGCAACTAGAGCTCACACTATTTTCAAATAAGACCATGTTTCTGTAAAAGTACATATTTCTTTTAACTGAAGATTTACGGTGACATAGACTAACGGTGTGCCTTTTTAGATGAACTGCTGACCATCACCACTTATAAACCACACCAATTGTTGTTCTACCAATCGTAACAAAACGTGTTAAAAAGCTTCTTTAGTGAAGTTAAAAAATGTTACTTAAATAAGTGAGATTCCTCCTGAAGCGTTTTTATTCTTAATTTTGCACAGATGGAACAAAGATGGAAATTAAGCTTCACAGTGTCTATAAGTTACCTGAAGATACTGATATACCTTCCACTTTGCACAAGCAAAGCACTCACCTACTGTTTAAATATTCCTGTTTTCCAAATGCTATGCTTAGCAGCAGCACTGCAAGATGCATTTACTCAGAACAGCTGATGAAAATATCTTGCGTTTAAACAAGATGAAATTACCACTTTGCTTTGTTTCTAACTTAAAGCAGCCCCCAAACGTTGTCATTAATTCTCCAAGACTGTGCAACACAGCATCAATTCCCAAATGTTTGACAAGTGAAAAACAAGGAGGTCACTGCTAACTGTGTACATAGTCACATACACACATACATGAAACAAAGAAAGGTTTATATACAGATTTAACAGACTCACTCTGAATTTCTTACTTAAATCTTCTAGGAAAACCAACGTGATTTATCAGTTTCAGTTATCTCACATACTTACAGGGCACACTGCCATTTTTGGACCACCTTCTATTACACCGCATACATAGATTCCCCTATGGTAGGGCTATGAACTGCTTCTTTCATTGCCAGTTTGTTTTTTTTCTGGATCAAAAGAACTGCCTTCAAATAACATTTTGTTTCTCATTCCTTCTTTAAGCATTCTTTGCCGAATCCTCTGTTGGACTAAGCTGTACCTACAGTAAAACCTAGAGAGAGAGAGAGACAAAAAGAAAATGGGATTCACTGCTTTATGTGCATGACAGTATAATATCAGCGTTATTCAATCAGCTGAAAAGTTGAAACCACACACAATGTTAGCAGACTTCATCATGAAATAACGCATAAAGAAAATACTGAGGTACCTGATATTTCTTTAAGGCAAACATTACTCAGCCATTGAGAAGGAGAACATACAATGTACAATTCCAACGGAAAATGCTCAGTTTCACAATCTGGACCATAACCTAATAAACATTTAGTATGCTGCCTTTATGATCAAGACAGAAGAAAAACAGCAAGTTGTTTTTTGTTTGTTTTCCTTACTATATAGAAATAAGAATTCAGAGACGCTGAATTTTTTTTTCCCTTAAAAGAAATTATCCGGTGGAGAAAAAAAGAGGACAGTTTGCTAGGCAGGTTATTTTTGGTGTTTCAGAAACAGTGGGTAAGGTCACACAAGGATCGCATTGTACAAAGCAGCCAACAAAGGTCTGCCAAAATTCAAGGAGCATTTTACATACCAGTATCCTAACATTGTGCAAATAAAGCCACCGACTGCAAAGTCACAAGATCTTCTAACTCTACCTGAAACAAAGACAAAAACGCTCAAAAACTTAGAGAAATAACGTGGGTGACTTCCCATTATTCATAAAGCTGAACAGAATATATGAATGAATGGCCTCAAGTTGCGCCAGGGCAGGTTTAGGTTGGACGTTAGGAAACACTTCTTTACAGAAAGGGTGGTTAAGCACTGGAATAGGCTCCCCAGGGAGGTGGTTCAGTCACCATTCCTGGATGTGTTTAAGAGATGTTTGGACGTGGTGCTCAGGGACATGATTTAGCAGAGGGTTGTTAGAATTAAGGTACCATGGTTAGGCTGCGGTTGGACTTGCTGATCTTTGATGTCCCTTCCAACCTGAGTAATTCTATGATTCTATGAATATATCTTTACAAATCAACACAAGGGAAGATACAGAAGATGTGAATACTTACTAGTTGCTAAAAAGTGTCCAAGACCCACAACTAAAGATCCCAGAGAGCCATACAGCACTGATTCTCGCGCACATGGGACATTTTTCACATCAAGAAGTCCTAGGAGTTTGAAGGACTATGAGGAGAAAAAAAAAACCACACAAATTAATATTTCAATGAAAAAATGACTTTTGTAGAAGCCTACCGTGCCAATTTCACAGTAAAACTGACTCATCTTAGTAGTCAACAATAAACACTGCAGGATTTCTTGCTTCCAAGGATCTATTTATATTTGAACAAAAACAACTGATATCTGAGCAAAGGTGAACATGCACAGCTCCATCAAGAATTGTTAGGAAAGAGTTAGCAATTGATTTAGGCAACATCATTTTGTATAGGGCTGGTGATCTATCATTCCTATTGAAGACCATAAAGGAACTACTTCAATTCTTCCTTTATATTCCCCCCCCGCCAGTAAGGGAAGGGAGAAAACCCATAGGAACCCAGTTCTTTTGTCCAACACCAACCTACATCAGGACTGACAGGTACCGTCACAACCAACCAGGTAAGGTTATGCTGTGTCATTTTAATAACTGAAAAAGTAAACGCGTTTAAAAGTAAATTTTAAAAGAGTGAAAGAAATTACTGGAAAAGATGCAGATACTGGAGAATCTTATACTGAACAAAGAATAAAAACATCATTCTTATCTTCATCCTATGTATAGGCACAGGCTGTTCAGGTAGATTCCTCTGTATACCACACATGGATTCTTAAATGAACCTACTGGTAGAAATTACTCAAATTAAACCATACGCTCTTTCCAGTTATAACCTACACTGGCTTTTATATGTCAATTTCCTATTTAACCTTCAAATGGCAATTACATGTAGCATTCATAAACACAAATGTGAACTGACAAAACTGTTTTTAATTTCACAGATGCCTGCACTGGCTTCAGCACATTCTAAGCCTCCTAACTTGAATACCACTCGTATCTCCCCACCTGACAGACATCCTCACACATGCACACAACCGGGAATGGGAAACTACCTCTATACAGGTCTCCAAGCAACAGGGTCAGAACTAAGGCACATGAACAGGTTGCGGATGCCCCCTCCCTGGAAGCATACAAGGCCAGGCTGGATGGGGCTCTGAGCAACCTGGTCTGGTGTAACCTATAGTGAGCTGTTTGGAACGAGATGATCTTAAGGGTCCCTTCCAAACCATTCTACGATTCTATTAACTAAAATAAATCTGCTCTTCATTCTTCTCATTCATCTGCTAGATTATGAAGACAGAATGTTGCAGAAAGCCACGTGGGAAGGGCCGGCACCTCTGGAAGCATGTCAGCATCACTGTGACACTCATGTGGCTGTGCTAACAGAGACACAGCCATGTGCCAGCAGCTGGATTTGTGGGCGGGTAAGGGAATCCCCACCAGTAACTGTCCCTGCATCCTCTGTGGACAACCATCAGCTGTTCTACGTAATCCCCGCGTACAAGCGAGACAGCAGGGTCTATACAGGTCTAATCTCCTAATGAATAATTTCGAGCACTCCCTTATGGAAGGGGTCATCCGATACACTGCTGTTGTTGGCTAGGAAGGTACGGCGCTACATCTGTGCTGCATGAGGCAGCCTTTTAAAATAGGCCTTCACCTGTTGCCGTACTGAAATCATATGCTGCGGCTGCAGCCACTGCTAACTGCTGGGGATACAAGAGCTCCAGCGGCACGGCAGCTTCACCCAAAAAGAGATGGCCCGTCAGAACAGCACGCAAAAAAAAAAAAAAAAAAAAAAAAAA
>PPHD01003533.1:20150-31155 GCA_002909625.1 Bambusicola thoracicus | reverse complement strand
ATATGTATATATATTTTTTTCCCATCCCTTTTTTCCACATCCGTGTGTTTTCCTTTCTGTGTGCAGTGGCCATGGACTTGGCTGGAGAATAGGGGAACCTAGAGCCCACCACAGCATCCCAGACCAGCTGCAGTTTGGGAGAAGAGGCCACAATCCCTTTGATGCCTGCTCTTCCCCCATGAAACCGTGCCGATAGAAGTGCACATCTCGCACCTTGGCTCTGCCTTTTGAGATTTGCCCCTGGTCATTTCTGCTGGGAGGGAGCTGAGGTTGGGGCTCTTGATGTGGGTGGCCCAGAGTTTGTTACCTGAGGACAGCCGGCTTACCTCTGAACTCCTGGCTTCCCAACGGTTGTTTCTCGGCTTGTGCCTGCTTGCATTTTTGCCGTGCGCCTTACCGGTATGCCTTGACCAAGCTGGGTGAGCTCCACGGATCGCAGTTGCTCCTCAGGGGAGGGGGTGGTGGTGGGAGCATCGCCCACCCTGGGGTTTGCCATGTGGTTTAGTCCGGGGGAATCCAGCACCCTGAGTGAGTCAATGGGATCTGGAATAGAAAAGGAAGGGCCTCAAGGAGGAAAATGTGCCATGGATGTAGGACAGCAGAGGGAAGCGATCCAAATCCCCAAGACAAATGGCTTTGCTCACTGTCCAGCAGATCCCCGGGAGCCCCCTCACGGTCCCCCACATGGGACCTTCTCCAGGGGCCCCATTAGCACCTATCAGCCCTTTTGTAATTTTTTTCACAGCTATGGAACACGGAAAAAGTTAAAAAGGAAGCGTGATGAGGATCAGAGAGTTGCTTGAGGTGAGGCTCACACTGTGCTGCTGCCGAGCCCTGGAGAGGAGGGAGGGCAAAATCCCTCCCTGACCCTGCATGCAACCAGCTTATGCCTTGGAGCAGAAGATTTGATTGCCTTTTACCATTAGCTCTGCTTGCATTGGTTATAAAAATGATCCCCCCCACCTCCCCAAAACACAAAGGCAGCAGTGAGCAGGCAGGCTGCAGCACTGACCCACGGCAAAGGGAGGGGAAGAACACAGTGGAACAGACAAGATTGACCCAATATCACCCAAGCTGCAGAGGCGTCGTTATTCCATTTAAAGCCGCTGAACAGTGCCTCAGCAGGGAATCTGTCTGTCTTGGTTAAAGGTCTCGCTGCCAGCCTGGCTTTGGAAGTGCCAACACTAATCTGCAAATTGTTGTAAGCCCTAAAGAGCTCTGGACCGGGATGCCCTTCCCCGTGAGTGTCCCAACTGCTGGGCACGCCGTGCCCCAACCCAACCCTAGTAAAACTCTGGGCATTAATCTCCTGCTGGCAGCCCCATGGCAGTGGGAATGGGATGTTTGCCACTCCACTGGGGAGAGCTCTGCGTGCTCCAAACTGAATTTGTGCACATTTCTCTGATGAGCATTTTCCAGCAGGTCCCCATATAGATGCTGATTCCTTCATCCTCCTCTGACCCCACCATGAGCATTCAGCGCCTGTAGCTTTTGCTGCTTTTTGGCCTAGGATTCTTTGCTTTACCCTCTGGTGTTGGCCAGGAAGAGGGTTGTCACATGTGGTCCTAGACTAACAAACAACGCTGTTCTTCTGAGACCATGGGTAGCAATAATTCAGGGTCAGTGGAAAGGGCATAACTAATAAGAGAGCTTGGTATGGAGAATAACAAAAGAAAAAAAAAAGGCAGCAAAAATACCCCAAATCAACTGGCTGGTGCAGTGGTTGGAGATGGATGTTGAGTTGGTGATGGGCAGCACAGGTTGCAGGGGAAGACAAAGTGATGGACAGAGAGAGGCTAAGAGTCACCATTCTTGGGGGAAAACTGGGCTTGGCTGCGTGGATCACAGCACCTACCAGATCCCAAATGGGTAGGAGCAGGAGGGCTTTGCTGGGGCTGCAGAAAGACACCTTGGGATGGATCCTAAGGACAGTTGGCAACTTGCTCATAGGGCCACACAGGGTCTTCATACGATGCTGATTTTTGTTCAAGGCAAACAGTTAACCCAAGGACAAGACCCGAGCCCGAGTAGAAGTCCGGATCTGACAGAGGTGGTAAACAGCTATTCTTAGTAACTGTATTTATTATTAAAAAGATTAGATTGAGAAATGGAAACGACGCACTTAGAGAAGCACAAATTCCTTTTGGCAGGAGCGGTGCGAGCAACCAGACTGCAGTCAGGTTTGGGGTTATTTTTTTTTTTTTGAGGTATGCAATAAGATGCCAAAAAAAGCACAAACACTCTCCAGAACATTAAAAAAGAAAATAGGAACAAAACCTCCAGTCAATCAGGAAAGGCGAAAAAAAAAACAATGTTACTATAAAAAAAAAAAAAAAAGAAGTACAAAGAAAAAAAGAAGGCTCCTAGAGCGTTATCCTTAAGTCATGTAAAAATGAAGAAACCACTATGCAAAAAATAACCTGCCTGCGCAGAGCCTTGCTTATGCATATGACTGCAGCGTGTGCCTTTGCTTGTAGTAAACATGCCCTTTGCCTTCTGCTGATGACATGACACTGGCATGTCACAGCTGATTTATAAACACAATTGGATTTTCAATCTTCAGGTCTAAATTCATTGCAGCAGACCCCAGCAGGCAATGTATCTCTGTTTATCTATAAATACTGGTTACTGCGCTTTCCTGGATAGAGGCAGGTACAGTAGGATGTTGTTTATTTTTACTTGCTTGCAATAAGAGGAAACGGTGTTTGGTATCAGTCGTCATCATGAGCTAAGTGGCTGCAGGGCTCTTTCGAGGGCTGGGAACTGCATAATCAAAAATGCAAGCAATGCTCTGCAACGAATCCTTCAGTTATCGCAGGGAATGCACCTTGCAGCTCAGCAAGAGCAAGGAAGAGGAGTGATAAAGGCTTAGGTAATACAGCAGAGCTCAGGGCTGCAGATATTCCTAAACCTCAGGCAAACTGAATTTAGTGGGATATGCCATGGCCATACATCAGGTTCCCAAACAGAAGTGGTTGGTTTGCTTGGGTGGGCTTGAGTGAATATTTGGGATATAGTTTATGGAGGTCCCTCCAGGACAGGCACTGAATGTGGCAGACCCAGGCTAACCTCGCCACAACCACAGGACCTTGCAAGTGAAACACTCTAGAAACATGCCAAATTGCTCAGCCTCAGTTATTCCCTCTGCAGGAAAGATCTGGGCTTCAGCAAGCACTTATGGAACAGAAGCAGAGGACCAGGCATGTGGGTTGAGAATATATAGGTATATGTATACACCAGGCTTTCAGCATCCCTATTGCAAGCCAGCAGTCCAAACGCCCTGGGACCCCTTCACCCACAAAAATGAGGAACTGAAAGTTCAGGCTGGAAAACAGTCCTGGATGGTCTCTGAGCTGTTTAAAAGGGGCTTAAAATGAATTAGTTAAAAAAAAAAAACAAAAAAAAACCTAACAAATATGAAATAAAATGAAGTAATGACATCAATGTTTAGCAAGTGTGCCTGAATCAGCATGAACATCAGAGCTGATCGATATCCAGGATGGTTCAGCTTTGGCATGGGAAGAATAGGAGGGAAAAAGGGAGCGATGGTAGAGACATTCTTGCATTTATTCATCAGCCAGCAAGTCACCAATGGAGCAGCTGATCCAGCTTCTAGGACTGGGGGACTGGGTTGGGTGCATAACCAGCAAATGGTGCAAGTCCATAGCAAAGTCTTAGTTTAGATAGAGCTTGTGTCTACACAGGACCTAGGATATAACAAGGGCTGGACTCCTGGCAGGCCTGGCAGAGTGCTTGTCTAGGCTTCTCAATTTTGCCCAAGAGGAAGAGCGTTCCCAAGCTCCATGACACAACACCAACCTTTGGAGGGAGGAAACCAAACCACTGTTTAGATAAGGAAAGCCCTTATCAAGCAGAAAGGAATTTTTAATGAGAGTTCCTGATGGTGGTTCCATGTTAACAAGATTTTCCCATAAACAGTGATGTTTAATATCTAAATGTTTTCTGATATTGTAACATTCCAAAAAAACCATGTTTGGAATCTGCCAGAAGTCCTCGAAGTCTCACCAAATGGAAAATAACAGCAGTCATTATCTTGGTCTGAGAAAAGCTTCAAAGCCTCAGGGTTTCCTTGTCTGCCTTTTGCCAAACAGGGAACATGCATGCAGGACACTTTGAATACACAGTATGGGTTGGTGTTCCACGGAGCTTAGTACCTTCCTGGGGAATTTCAGACTGGATGGTAGGAAGAATTTATTCTATGAAAGAGTGGTAATGCATTGGAACAGGCTACCAAGGGGAGTGGTGGGATCACTGTCCCTGAAGCTGTTCAGGAATGGTCGAGATGAGACACGGAGGTCATGGTTAGTGGGCATGGCGATGATGGGTAGACTAGATGACCTTAGAGGTCTTTCTATAAGAGCCTATGCATTCCAACTATAAAACGGCAAAGCTAGGAAGAGATATGGAGGGGCTGTTACCCATTCTTACCCTTTTTTTAAGGGTCCGTAAGTGCCCATGGAGGTCACCATAGAAAAATACCTCCCCTCACTATTTGCTGATGCCATTAAATCCTCTCCCTTTGCCGTCAGAGAAAAGGATCTCTGCAGTTTCAATGTTTGGTGCATGGGTGTTCATCTAGCAGAGAATTTCTCTGGGAGCTGTGGAGAAGTGGTAGGAGAACTTGAGATGCCCCAAGCTCTTCACCTTAGCCACCTGCAGTGGTCCTGGTCATGCTGTGGGCTTGCTCATGGACTAAGTGGTGGAGGCCAGGAGAGACAAGAAATATCTACAGACTCACAACTGAGTGAGATGGCATCCAAAAGTGGAGCAGGCAGCCCACATACTGAGTGCAAGCAGAGAAAAGCTCAGCAGGAAAGCTGCACACAAACAACACGCAAGGCAAATAAACAAACAAGTCGAGCAAAGGCCATGCAAGCAAGCCAGAAATCACTGCTCAGTGCAAAGGGTAGTTGGGCCAGGGCTGTGAAAATGTGGGAGAAACACATCTGCCTTTATGGGAGAAGCGACTGCGGTTGGACTAGGGTGTGGATAGATGTGAGGACAACCATGTGTGGACACTAGATGGGCGTGCGAGACAGATTAGGCCTGCGAACGTGTTAGCACAAGCTACAGGTATCCTGAGTCTCCCTCTGAGCCCGCTGTGCCCAACCTTGCTCCGTGGCAAGGGGGCAAACAATTCGGTCATTGGGTCAAAGAGTGAGAAGCATGGAGCTACCTCAGAGCAGCTGAGTTCTGAGTCAAAGCCCCGTGCGTGGCCTATTTCATCTTGGAGCACGGCCATGCTCAAAGGCCTTGTGTTGAATCAGAGGAGAAAGCTGACGTGGTTGGCCAAGCCCCAGGGTGTCCACCTAGCCATGCGGTGGGTTTAATGCAGCCAGGCTGAAGTTCATGGAGGTCATGGGAGTGCAGCTCAGGGGTGCTGTGCCCTTTATGCTGCGTACCTCCAGTGGGACACCACTTTGGAGGCAAAGGGGCCGAACGCGGCAGAGTGAGGGAGCTGTGCCTCTTGATCAGGTTGCAAGGGCGGGCAACCCAGAAGAGGAGGGCCCAGAGATCACAAAAGCCTTTTTAACATTTAGAGAGGGGAATTTTCCAAAAACACCCCAAGCTGAGGGAACGTGCACTGCTGGGGTGTAGGACTGGATCTCAAGCACGTTCACCTCTGGCGGTTGTTTTGGGCCCATCTCCTCTCCCCAAAGCCTTGGGGCAAGCAGGAGTGCCATAGTGCAGAGCCACGAAGAGAGCGCAGCCAGCCAGCGGCAAGGATTTTGTTAGCGTTTGGAGGAGAAAACAGGGAATTTCCACATATGGAAAAATGTTCCTTTAAACTGTGATTATGTAAAAATACAAAGCCACAACTGATAATATCTCTCACTCTGGGGAATGATGGAGAGTGTTTGTTTCTTTAATTGCATTTAATACTCATGAAAGTTACCAGCTTGCCATCACTGCAAGCGAAGCTCGTTTGTTGGATTACAGCACACGCAATACCAGCTTCCTTTCCATTCTCCTTCAGCAACATATTTCACTTGTTATTAAAAGACAGCTTCTAATTTGCCATGAATGCTTGATCACCACTGTTTTGCCTGCAAATTGCCTGTAGAGGTGCTAACTAAAATTAGGCATGTGATGAATTTTTAAATGTGGACCCTTGACTATTCAAAGGCTCCTGTAACGCAAGAGCAGAACTCGGGCCACGTCCTGGTTCCTGCCCTGGGCAAATAACCCATGTCCTACATGGCTGGACAACTTCTCGTTATCCCTTGGAACAGTTATCATCTTCTTGAATCGTGCCCAGTTTTTGGTTTCACCAGCGGGAAACAGTCCCACCATTTAACCAAGGCCTGGGTGGAAAAGTATTTCCCCCTCCAGTTTTGGATGTGCCACCACGGAATTTCGCTTTGATGCCCGTTCAGAAGTTCCCGGTCCTCCTTCCCTCGGTATGCTTTCATCCCATCCTCTCCTCTGTGCCTCCTCACTAAGGTAAACAGCTTGGGCGGAGGTATAAAGGGATGTGAAGGGAATTCATAGCACGGGCCTGTGAGGGCTGACAAAGGCTATGGTCTTGTTGCTTCTTTAATTCATCAGCATTCGAGCATGTAAAACCAGGACAGTCGCTGAAGCTGCAGCGCATGAATCATCCTTTGAAGGAAACGTGTCTCTGCGTGCTCCAACAGGCCCTCGTTTTCAAAGTGCCATTGACAAACCTGACTTGCTAATAGCACGGATTTAAAAAGCTCTCACTGCAAAGGTAAATTATATACTGATCCCTACCTGGATTCTGGTGCCGTGCCAAATAGCTGCCGAAACCTCCCAGTGAGTCATATAAATCACAGACCAAAACCCCGAGGGAGTTGGATTAATACTGGATCAATGTGAACGTGCCACAAAGTTATTTGATCGCTACAATGCTGGTATTGACTGTTATACACCTGTTATATCATTATGGATTACATCTGTTGTAAACAAGCTGTTTGATGTTGCAGGCTGTGCTAACCACATGCACCATAATCATGGCTTGTAGCTGCTGTGGTGGCCTCAACATGCCCGAATGATGCTAATTTTCTTGTTGTGTGGGGTGGCCCAACAAAAGAGGCTTGTTCAGGGTGAGCTTGTGCAGACAGAGCGGGAGTGTGGAGGTAGGGGGAGACAGAAGGGATGGGGTGATTATCTGTGTTGTGCTGGAGATGGCTGGGGAGCAAGATGAGGAGGAAAAATAGTGATAGACATTGGTTGAAGGAGGGTGTTTTCTGTTTCTGGCTGAACTTTATGACTGCCTTATGGCTGGACAGGCTTGGGGCAGTTTATCTGCAGGAGAGGCTGTTGGTGATGGTTGGGAGTGAAACAAGATTTTCCATTTGGGGTTTTATACCATGGTGGAGCACATTCACTATCACTGAGGACAATAGCAGCCTCAACAATCACTACTTCAGTTGTGTTGTCCTGCAGTTTTGGACTTCAGCAGAGGACTTTTATGTTCACACCCATGGTTCTCAAGAAAGAATCAAGCCCTTCTTTGCTGGGTACATTTCTGTGATCTCTGTTTTGGCAATCTGACACTTTCTTATGCCTGCAAGATGAGTTACCTCGTGTCAACATCCTTCCTAATCCTCATTTTTCCCCATCTCAGACACCAGGTTTCTCCCTCTAACAGCTCTACTTCTTTTCTCCAGAGGGGAGCCAGGATTTCTCCTAAAACCATCTCCACCATGTCCTGTGTTGGATGTCCAGTGGCAAGACTGGGATCCAACCTCTCCATTGGGCCTGTCTTCCTGTCCTCCAGGATCTCACCTAAGCCTCCATTCATATTGCTCACATTGTGACTTGACGGTAATGTAATGTTCCCAAGCCGTGGAGCAAAGCAGGACACCATCATATATTTGGATGAGGGCAGGCTGAAAGTGAAATAGGGATTTTGTTCCTAGGTGTGGGAAAAAACTTTCCCTGGACCCCCGGGGAGAACAATGCCATTATAATAACAGCAATAATTAGAGGAAGAGAGGATGAAATACTCAGAATTAGAAATAGCACTTCCAGAATTCAACCCCCCAAAAAGTCTGAGAGAAACATTCTTTCCTTCAGTACTTGTCACAAGCTCGAAGTCCAACCAATATCTGTCATTTCCTAAGCTCAACCTTTTCTCCCCCATTCTGTCTCACCTTTCTTTTTTCTAGCAACATCCTGGAGCTAACACAGCACCACCTGGAAAATGCAGAAAGATTTGGGAAAGAAGACAATGTGGCAAGGAAACATTTGCCAAGTATTTCAAAACTTCTGGTTCATGAATTTTAACCATTCACAAAATTTTATTTGCCTGAAACTGAAGAACTGAAGAAACTGAAGAAGCTCTCATTGGCATATTCAAAATACTCTTTTCATATTGGAAGGAATGGTGGACAAAAAGAAAGTCCTTCTTCTCCCTCAGCACCTCCAAACATGTCACGTACAGCTTGAAGGGCTACAAATATATGAAAAATGATGACAAAACTCAGAACCTATGAAGAAGGGCACCAATCTGTCTTACCATCCTGGGTAAGTGTGAGCCAGGGATGGGACACAGCTGGCTCTGATATCCGTGGTTTGCAGGCCTGGGTGGGAGCACCAGGGAGACACCACACCATCCACCTCCTCCTTTTTCTTTGTGTCTTTTTCAATGTGTCAGGTGCATGTGTCCAGGTCGCCTTTTCTGGACTTCGCCTGGGAAATCCTGGTAAAGAAATACCCTACAACAGTCATGATGCTCTGGAGGTGCCATCACAGCCCTACCACCTGTGAAAAAGTTCTGTTTTGCACTGAATTTGTTCTCCTAAAATGTTAGTTGCCTTATTTTAGCTCTTACCCAGCCTCTCCCCAAAGGGTACCACGCCACCCAAAGGTTACACTTTGTACCTGTCCTTCTGTTGTCAGGAGGAAAGTTGGGAGCAGATCTTCTCAAACTTGGTTTGGAAAATGAGAATTTGAATATTACTGCACTCCTGAGCTGCTCACATTTGAAGGCGTTCAAGGCATGTCCATCTTGGCTCTGCATTACTAGTGCAGTTTGGATGCTGTGGGAGTGGGCAGTGAAGGCAGAGCTTTCAAAGAGAGCTGGCACAGCAGAACCATCCCCAGCTGGGTGGTCATCTATCCCTCTCCTGGATCAGGCTCTGAGCCTACCCCATTCCTTCCTGGGTTACCAGCAAAGGGCTGCACTGGTGAGGTGTGATCACAATCAGAGATTATCAAGGTGATTATCATGAAGAATCACTTCACACTGACCCAACTGCACCAGTGCAACATCCAGCCTTCGTCACCCAGCAGTGTATTACCCAAGTTAAAACTGACTTATTGGGCAACTTCTGGAGCCTTTCCTACTTGTCCAGGCAGTGAAGGAATACTCTGAGATACCTTTCTTGGTTATTCCTCAAGCCAGATCTTGACACATGGGCACAAACCTCACAATCCAGGCTGCTCCATGGATAGTGATGTTGATATGCTCCCCCTGAGCATATGAGTGGAGAAATTAATTGCTTCATGCCAGGAAGGATGTAGACAGGCTCTTGCTTTCTGAGACCACTAACTCACACTCTGAGGTAGTAGTGTCCTTCTTCCATGCCATGGTGAGCTAATCACAGAGCTCTCCATCTGCCCTACCAACCCAGCAACCTTACCACTGTCTTATTTCCATCCTTGAAGCACCTGGATCTCCATGTGCTGAGATGACGCCCATGGCCCAAAAAAACACGTTCCCATCTCCCCCATCCTCCCTCACTCCTGTGTCTCATCCCCCTCCCCTCGACCTGGGGATGAATGAGACGTTTACTGTGGCTGCAATATATCATTCTTACTATTTGTTATGAGGTTTTAATGAGTGTGGAAGATTAGGATGTTTGCAACAGCGTAACAATAAAATACATATCTCGCTCATTCCTTGCCAAAAAGTACTTACAAATAATAAAAGTGAGGCTAGCTGAATGCATAAATCTCCTTTCACAAGCCCCCACCCACTGTGCAATAATTAGTACAAAGTGCAGTGCTAATAGATCATCTTACTTGTGTGGGAAACTTGACATTATGCTTTGTTTATATTATCCCTTTGGCAAGAATCTGCATGGCAAATCCTGGCAGCTCGCAAACAAGAGGCTCTCAAGGAAGGTTTCCAGACTGTCGTGCAGAAAAGCAAGCCACAGAATTGCGTGCCGGTCAGGATGCCGAAGCCAGCTGGGGAGCTGAAGCGTTAGATCCAGCTTTTATGGAGTGGAGCTACCAAGTTTCCAGCTGACTAGGAGCAACATCCTGAGACCGATTTGCTAAGGGCTGTTCCCACCCCAGCCACAACAGACCAGTGTGAACCTTGGCTTCAGGATGGTGCCCTTTGCTTAATTATATATTCAGGGCCCAATTTACCGCCTGGGCCTCCTGATGGGAACAGACGGGGTTGCCCAGACTTGAGACAGGCACCGAGTACAGCCCCTGCGGTCTCTGGCTCTGTAAGTAGAGAATTTTCATCCAGTGCCCAAATAGTTCCAGCTCCTGAGACCCTTCTGCTCCACTCAACCCCTTTGGAGGTTTGGCTGATTCAGGCTTCCCTTCCACCAGAACGTCTGGCTTTGTCCTGGGGTGTAGGCCAGTTGCAATACAACTTGTCCAGGGCAGAAGGAGTTTCAAAACACTGCCTGTAGGCTCAAGGGCTCTCTTCAGCTCTCTGATGACCAAAATGAGCAGTAGGTCCATGGAAAACCAGCCCTCACTTGTAGCTCTTCATCTCACATTTCCTCTCTCTCTTGTTGGGCTCAAGTCCCTTCCCTTTGCTCATTTTTCCATGGCAGCCCAGAGAGAATTGGACAAACCAGAGCCCAGTGTTTGGACATAGAGATGCATTCCTGCCCGGTGAATCAGGGCCCATTAGCAACCAGAGGTCAAGGTGTATTAACAGGAGGGAACATTTCTGGGGAGGAGAAAAAGGGTTTTCTTACCAGTTGAGTGAAAAGGAAGGGAAATTTTCTTTTTTTTTTCTTTTTTTTTGTTTTTTTTTTTTTTTTTT
>PPHD01003533.1:0-12762 GCA_002909625.1 Bambusicola thoracicus | reverse complement strand
TCTGGGAGCAGTACAAGGACAAAAAGAGCTGTATTTTCCATTCACGAAGACCCATCACTGTGGTATATTCTGGAGTAGAGATGTTACTCCCTCACTCCTGACCCCACTGACATCCTTGACTGTTCCCAATGACCCAGGATGGTCATAGCAATTTACTATTACACCATTAAAATACAATTATATTATTTAGATTACAACTATGAACTTGCTACGGGTCTATCTTGAGACTTCAGCATGCTGTTCTCAGGGTAAGTAAGTCTTCCACTGAGGAGTTCTGGTTACTCATCTGACTACCATTTCCTTTCCCAGTACGTACTCTAAAGTCCACATCTTTCACTGAACTTCCTTTTTCCATTTACTTGTGTCATCAGTAATGTCCTTTGTGCCATGGTACATGGAGCCAGCCAGCTCTGCCATACCAGCTAACACAGGAAGACTTTAAAACCCCTAGACCTTCTACTCATAGTAATGAAACCAGGTCATGGGATGTGAGGGACTGGATTCATAGAATCATAGAATCACTAAGGATGGAAAAGACCACTAAGATCATCTAGTCCAGTCATCGTCCCATCTCCACAAACCACGTTCCTTGAACGCCTTCATCACTTCCCTGGGTAGCCTGTTCCAATGTATTACCACTATTTTGGAGAATAAATGTTTCCTAATATGCAGCCTGAACCTCCTCTTGTGCAACTCAAGGCTATTACCTCTCATCCTATCTCTGTTATATGGGAGAAGCAGCAACTCCACCTCACTACAACCTCCTGTCAGGGAGTTGTAGAAAGTGATAAGGTCTCCTTGAGCCTCCTCTTCTCCAGACTGAACAATCTCAGTTTCCTCAGCTGCCCCTCATAAGACTTTTCTCCAGCCCCTTCACCAGCTCCACTGCCCTTCATGTTCACCTTCATGGATCCTTCCACCTCTTATGTGAACTTCTTCAAACCCACAACAGACTTTACAGAAGCTGAGAGGAAAGATATTCTTGTGAATCTTTCTTCTGTTCTGTCTGCCATAGACCTCTTACGTCACCTTGAGCAACCCAAGAGCAGGAATTTAGGCACTTTTATACCAATGGAAATTGACCTCAAGGTGAATTGGTGCTTGAACTGAAGTGGGGCACTGATGCATTTTCAAAGTTGTTAATATATTTGCCTCTTGGCTGATGGGGGAAAAAAAAAGGCTCATAAAGATCTTGAATACTCTGGCTATAAGTCTCTGTGAATGCACGAAGTTGCATGTCAGTGGTGCTGTGTATGAGCATATGAGGGTTTCTCCTTTCCGCGTTCAGCCATTTGTAGGTGGGGAGTCTGCTGTGAACAGGTTTCTTTGGTTTCCTCGGAGGTAGAGGAAGAAGAGCAGGAGCCCCAGGAAAGTGCAGAACCTTTCTGTAGTAGGCAGGGTGCCCATGCTTTCCCTTAGTGTGGCTACAGGGAAAATACTAGCTCAAACATTGACAATAAATTGCGTGAATTCAGATTTCTGTGTCCATACTTGGTGAAACCATATCCCCTCTCATTAAAACATATCCAGCTTTGGAAGGAGACCGGGATTTTGTTTCATCTAATCGCTGTGTACCTGTCCATACTCTTTACATAATGCCATTAATTCCATGAATTCACTCTAGACCTCCTCACTGGGAGCCTCTGGCGTGGAAGGCAATGCATAAATGTATAACATCACCATGGGCCTGTTTGTAACGATACAATGGAGCATTAAAATTTTGGGATAAAGTTTCTGAATATGATTTTAGACAGCATGTTAAAGTCACTGGGTCATTGCTTTGATAGCTCCGACTGTGAATTGCTCAGGTCTGCTCAAGCATGCAAACCCTTCATGAGCCACTCTGTGACAGTGCCACAAAACACACTGGCTTCACATCACAGCTTCTCCAGCTAGACCAGTCACTGGCCAGTGACTGTGCACCACGCAGTGGCATTTCCCACACAGGAGACTCAGGTGCCCACCATTAACTGAGGCCTTAGAATCGTAGAATCATTAAGGTTGGAAAAGACCTCCAAGATTATATAGCCCAACCATACATCTGCAACAAACACTACTAAACCATGTCCCTAAGTACATTTACTCTTTCCTTAAACACCTCCAGGGACAGTGACTCTACCACCTTTCTGGGCAGCCTACTCCAGCGCCTCACTACTTTTTCAGAGAAGAAATTATTCCTAATCTCCAACTTGAACCTTCCCTGGTGTAACTTGACGCCATTCCTTCTTGTCCTATTGCTCAGGTTACTCTGCTTTTCCTGTGAAGGTCCCAGTCACACAGTAAACATGGAGTCCTGGTTCATGTTCACCCATCTCTGATGACAACTTGCCTTCCTCCATCCCAGTCAACCAGGGAGCTTAAAGACTAATTTATGCCGACTTATTTGAGATTCCCCTTGTCTGTGTCTGGAGCTGTTCTCCACGGTAAGGATCAGCAGATTCATGGCCCATCTTAGCCAGGAGTTGCAGCCACAGGTCAGGATGGGCACCTCTACCAGGCTCAGGCATTGCTGAGGGCAGTGTCTCAGAAAGCTCGATAAACCAGAAAGTTTGGAGAACCCCAAAAAGAAAGCCCTGCTAAATCATTGCTTTTCAAAGAACCTACCCTGGAGCTAGCTAACTGATCCTTTTAGATCTTTCCTAAGTCAGATAAGAAAAATAACCTGGCAGTAGTCATCAAAGGGAGATTGATGCATAAAAAGTCAGTTGTGTGGAGACCCTGGAATCAAAGGTAGAGGGTTTTCAGACAAGACTGATGGGACTCAGAAGCACAAAACCCATGGAAATTTCCACCCCTTCCCTGTTTGTAAGAAGCAAGGTTTGAACTACTGCCTTTCACTGTGTTGTTCTTCCCAGTTACATCAAATGTCTTCTGTGTTCTCTGTCTCACACGACAAATCATTTCCAGGGACATGAAGATGAAGAAAGGAAGGGAAAGGCAGATAAAGGAATAGGCAATCTTTTACTGTTATTTTGGCTCAATAGGAAACAAGTGAAGTCTACACACAGGTAAAGGCAAGTGTTGTGGCCATGTTGAAAGTTGAGGGGTGATCTGAGCCAGACTGGCTGCTCTTGTGTTCTTTTCCTGACGATGAGAAAAACACTCAACAATTAGATGACACTTTAAAACATTATCTGTCCTTCACACTACACTTTGAGGTGGATAAAAGAGGTAAACACCACTGCCTCCATTTGCACTTCGGGCAAAAGTGCTTTCTAAGATGCCGTATCTCCTTGAAGCAGGATGGTTCTTACCTGTGGGCATATGCCTAAGTAACGTCTGAGTCAAAACTGGCCAAGGAAGGTTAAGGTCCCCTCTTTGAAGGCCTACAGATGAGACATAAAAGAAAAAACAGGACTGAGCAGCAGAAATGGAAAGTGTACAAACAAGGTGTTGCCATAGGATCCAGCCTGTGTCTTGCCAAAATGCCCATAAGCCAGAGATCTTGTCTTATGTTGCCATATGTCACATGCTATAAATAAATTAGTTTAGTTTTGGCTGCCTGCTATTCCTTGTTATAATCTCTTGTGTTTCTTTCTATGTATAATTAAGAGCCAAACACTCAGAAGAGAGGCAAAGTCACTAAAAGAACTGCTGACATTTCCTTTGAATAGTAGTTACTTCTGCCACTAGAGAGGCTGGAGAAAGCTGTTGAAAAAGGAGAAATACAAATAAGATGGAGAAGATACACCTCCAGGCTGAAATCCAAAGATAAGCTCACATGCACTTTTCAACTCCAATTCCTATCTTTTTGGGATTTGACTCAAAACAAACAACAACGGCAAAAAAATCCAACACCCACAATGCACTAAAAAAACACCACTGGTGAGGAGAACAGTGGGGATGCCTTCCCTTCCTTTTCATTTCCTCAGAGATGTTCATATTACTTTGGCCACTGAGCAATCTGCAGATGTTGTGAGGTTCCATTCCTGCTTCACAGTCTTTCTGGGATGTCAGAGTGGTCCATCCCTACACTGAAGGTTTCTGGACACAACCTGGATAGCATAACTGGGCTTTCAGAACCAGAGTATGAGTGTTTGGTGTTCCTCAAGGACACCCTATGCAGACAGGGGTAAATAACGCAGGGTGTGGAAGTCAAGTCCACTAAAAGGTGTGATATTGTTGCCCCCAATAGCATGTATCTTGTTTGTCTCTCTACTCTAGGCTGAGGTCTATCCATTCCAGAGTTCATATGTGTTTCCTGTTGAAGTGTATGAGCAGTGATTCTGTGATTCTGTGAAGTGTATGAGCAATCACTTCAATTCCATGCTGAAAGGAAATAAAAGCTTGAGGAAAGGCAGCTCACAGTTCTAATGTCCCAGGTGTCAAAGGGGAGAAATGTGATGAATAGCATCTGAAGAGCTTTCCTCTTCCTGGCCCAGGCCTGCATATTGGCTGGTGTGTTACTGGTTTTCCAAGGGAATGGAGGAATAACCAAATCAGTTGCAGATAGACAGTCAGGGCTCACATTGCAAATGTCTGTATGGTAGATGCTTACTTCTGAGATGCATACTCCACCTTTATACATTTGCAGATCATCAAAGATAAGGAGGGCATGTTTCATCAGCCAGATGTAGAAGTTGAATCAAAGAACAGTGAAGTCTGGCTCTGAGAAATCCTATTCCTCTTCTGCAATGAGAATGGAAGAGCTGGTGGGGCACACACCTACCTTTGATCAGAAGAACCTCACCCATGTGGTCCCTAAGCATGCTGCGGGAATATTCTTCAGAAAACTTGAAGCCACTGGGTGTACCAGGGACAGCACTGCTGTCATTAGAATCTGCTGTTTTGATTTTATTCTAGGGTAGAATATACATGCATACATGAATTATTTAGAGTATTAAAACATTGAGATTTTGGAGCAAAATATTGAGAGCAAGTCCACATCTGGGAACTTTTAATTTATGAACATTTTCCAGGGTGTTATTTTGAGGAAAATATAGGGTCATATTTTTAACCTTATTTCAGCTTTAGAAACATACAGTTGACAAGAGAATTTCCTGCAAGCAGAAGATTCTCTTTTCCTGAAGATGTCTACTTATGACCAAACCAACTTTTGTGCAGGAAGTCAGTCTGACTTCTGTAATGACCCTTGAAAATATTGTAGAGAGATCTATGGTATTTATACATAATTATAATCAAATACTGACTATTCTTCATCATTTATTGTATTTACAACATGCTATCATAGAATCATAGAATGGCCTGGGTTGAAAAGGACCACAATGATCGTCTAGTTTCAACTCCTCTGCTACGGGTAGGGTCACCAACCACCAAACCAGGCTGCCCAGAGCGGCATCCAGCCTGGCCTTGAATGCCTCCAGGGATGAGGCATCTACAACCTCCTTGGACAACCTGTTCCAATGTGTCACCACCCTCTGAGTGAAAAACTTCTTCCTAATATCCAACCTAAATCTCCTGACGCAGTTTAAAACCATTCCCCCTTGTCCTATCACTATTCCCCTTCGTAAACAACAGTTCCACCTCCTGCTTATATACCTCCTTCAAGTATTGGAAGGCTACAATGAGGTCCCTCCAGAGCCTTCTCTTCTCCAAGCTAAACAATCCCAGTTCCCTCAACGTTTCCTCATAGGAGAGGTGCTCCAGCCCTCTGATCATCTTAGTGGCCCTCCTCTGGACCCGCTCCAAGAGCTTCACGTCCTATCAAAAGATCTCTCAACACTTGCCAAACTCAGGTGCTCTCACTCTCTAAGCCTTTTAAATATTTTAAACTTTTGAGGGAAGAGATTTAAATTGCCAGCAGGAAAAGAAAATGGTTTTTGAAAGAATACAGTGATTCCAATCATTGTTGTTCATATTATTCAAGAATATTTTCTTAGTTTAGAGTTTTTGTTTACCAAACTTACTTCTTCCTGCACAATGCTAATTACAAGGATTAATAGATTAAGTATGTGGAAGCTTTGTTGGATTGTTTATTTCCAAACAAGGTTGAAGTACCTTTTAGAACATTTGTTAATGAAAAATGACCTACTCACTGACTTACCTAGAGTAGCTGACACTGCTTTGTAACGTGCACTATTTCTTATCCATTTCCAATTAACTCAGCTCAGAGATGAGATTACAACCTGAATAAAGGCTGCAACCCAGCCAAAGCACTTACCCAATGCTTTTTATAGCATTTAGAGACTTTAAAGACTCTTCAAGACTCTGAGGCTCAACCTGCAGTTTCTAAGATACCAGGTCTATTGTAATCCACAATAACATTCTGTCCATGCTCAGAGAAATATTCCAACACTATTTAAATACACATAAGGAAAAATCACTCTGAGGGTGTCTTAGTACTTACAAGAACAACTTGTGCTGTTGTTCAGCACAACAAGCAGAGGAAAACCTCTTTGCAGACTTCTGTCTGCCCTAGCTGAAAAAGCAGCTGAAAAACAAGCCCTTGCCTTCTCTTCAGATTGGGATAGTATCTCCAAAGCTCTAGGGGATCTACATTTTTGTTCTGTGTTAAAGGGAAAACTCCCTAATCTCAGATTATTAGGCTCACAAGGCAAAAGGGCTAAGTTTGGACCGTGTGGGACCAATCATATCAGCACCGGTTGCCAAGCTCTTACCGAGCCAGGGAGTTACCTACTTGCACTAGCGTGGATCCAGATTCATTCCAGGCACCTGCCACAGCTGTTCCTGGTTAGATAATGTAACAGGATTTTTTTTTGGTCCCTTTTCTCCCAGTGTTTAAATAACATGCCTTGCACAAGGGTTGTGACTCTGGATGAATGCAGGCAGGACTTGCTTGTGATAGGAGAGCCCATGGGAAGGGCTTGGGCCTAGAAGTTGGAATTCAGGTGCATTTCTTGGGATGCTGCAGGATAACATGAAGTGAGTGCTCCTGCTTGGCCTTTTGTGCTTGCACCATGGGCTGGCTGGAGTTCACCACAGACTGGTAAGAGATGTCACAGGTGATATAATTTCATTTCCCTTAGTGTTGTCATCCATGTTACAGATCTCCATCTCCTGTCTTCAGGAATGGCAAAACTCTAGCTACAGAAAGGGGTGGTGGCACATTCCTCTCTTATGTTCCCTCAGTGATTAGCAGGTGCAAGACTGCCCTCAGTGATTAGGATTCTTGAAGATGTGAATGTGCTTATCACAACATCACCTGCCCAGAAGGGACCACAGTGTATCTCCAGTCCAACCCCTCCATCAAACCAGGCTCAATTCTGAACTCAGATCATCTCACCCAGCTGTTGTAAACCCAGCACGTTTGGAAGAAAATGGGCCAAGTCAGGATCCAGTTCAGCTTTCTCTAAGAGCACATCTCTCCTTCCTGCTTTCCAAGCAGCTACATTTGTTATTAAGGAGATGGCCTGACTCCAGCAGCGTGCTCCATGTGAGTAGGCACTTGCCTTTAGGGTGCCAGGATCAGCCTGAACAAAACTCCTTTCAGGACTGAGGTTTGAGCTTGCACTGCTCTCCTTCTAGCACACATAGCTCCTTTCTGCAGCTTCCCTTGGAGATCAGCAAAGGGCAGGAGGAAATGGGGCACCCCGATGTTTTCACCCGGCTTAAAAAGGCTTTCCTTTTGGGGTAATGTTCTTGGGACCCACGTGAGGGCAAAAGAAAAGCAACTTGTGTGTGCTACAGTGGAAAGATCTCTGCTTCCCAAAAGGGTTAACGCACCCTCTCTTTTTCCCCTGTAGCTCCATGGCCCTCACAGCTTTCATTGTGAAATGGGTGCAGGTGTGGGCTATGCTTTGTTGATCACAATCCCTTTTGCAGAGGAAGCTTTGAATATGTTTGACATAATCAGCTCACAGCCTTTGCCCGCACTCTTTCATAAACAGGCCATTTTCACATCCTTTTCATGGGATCCGACAGGCGGAAAAATAATTAATGTTACCTCAGCCTAACAGTGACCCAGCTTTGATTCAAAAAGACGGCATGTTGCATAAACTAACCATTTAATTGAGTGATAGAAAAAGCCCACATGTATCAATTCTGCCTCCACGTATTATGATTACTGGAGCTTTGCAAGGATTGTGCTCTCTTGGTCATAAAGCAGAGCTTAAATTCAAGTCCGTGAGGTGCTTTCAGAAGGACCAAGTGAGCATGAGCTGGGGATTATCTGTGTTTACGGTGGTGGGACATGGGAGCAGGGGAATACGTGGGTGCTCAGCCACCATGGCGCATGTTCAGGTTAAGTCCAGGTCATATCACAAATCCCTGTAAATTGAGAGTGGCCAGACATTATCCAGCCACAAGCCATTTGGGATGCTGAGGGCACCACACCACCACCTTGCCGTGACCTTGAAGCCAAAGATAACCAGGGTACAACACAGTTAGGATTACACTTAATGTGTATAGGACAGAGTCACCCTTGAGGTGACCAACCAGAAAGAAATGCCCAAGATGAATCTCAGTTACGTTCAGATAGGGTCTTGAGGCACCAGTGGCTCCTCTAATGAGCCATCTCCTCTTGTGGCTGCAGAAAGACAGCCATTTCAGAGGATGATAAACCAAAAGCCTCTACTCTTAACCACATAAGTGCAGTTTGGAGGTACCCAGTACCAATTGTGCCTAGAAGAAGTTGTTTAACACAATTTAAGCACTTGCTTTATTTATATTTATTATCATTCTTTTCCAGAGCTTAGGAGTTCTAGAAAAGATTATTGGATATTTCTATACATGCAAGAAAACGTCAAATTAAAATGGAATTTAGGACAGGGAGGGGCACTTGAAATCCCCCTTCTCATAAGGAAACAGATAGCAAAGCGGAGATGGATTTGACTCTCATCCCATCAAGGCAATCTTTCTAATCCATCCTACCTCTAGGGATGTCAGGGTACTGAGTCCTTTCTTTGGTTATTTTTCATCTGCACAATCTTGCTAGGTTGGCAGGCATCTATGTCAGGCCCCAGGTCCACGTCACTGGAATCTGCAAACACAGCATTGTTGGCTAGCTAGAGCAAGCTCCTTCAGATACCAGCAGTGCTTTGAAGGGCTGCTGAGAAATATACCTTTTCAAGAAGATCCCTTCCAGGGCATGTGTTCAAACCAAGCCAGCATAAAACCTTGGGGTTTTCTGGAGGGACTCCAAGTGGTCACAGAATCATTAAGGTTGGAAGAGACCTCTAAGATCTAGTCAAATCATCCATAGATCAATGCTCATGAAGCACAGTAGTAGGCAACAGAAGTTTGCTGGTGTAAGGACTCCTCTGTTCTGTGTAAACTGGAGATGAAGAAGCTAAGGAACAACCTAAGAATTCACCAGGTATCATGGGCCTGTGTTGGCTTTAGTATCTGATGTTCTGTCTTTGTGCAGCCTGAAATGGCTCATCAGGTGAGCTTCGTGATATCTTTATCTCTTGGGAACTCTCCGTGTTGGCATCCTCTTTCCCCAGTGCAGCTTGCAATGAATGATGCATTTCAGCCAGTTGCATTTAGTTTCATACCCACTAACCCAATCCCTTGCATTTCTACCTGTCTTTCAACTCTTCACACCTGCAGGTATTGGGTCATTTTTCTACCTTGTCTGCCATGTTACTAACATCAAACTACTCTGTCTGTCACTCCTTCTCATCTTTTTTATTGGTCTTCTCAGATTTTTTTTCACAACTACCCATTTACAGATCCAAGTATCCCAGCTGTACTCAATGAAGAAGAAACAATGATCTTGGTGTTCACCAGTGGTGGTGATGGTATCTGTGGTATGGGAACCAAGACCTGGTTCCTCTTGCTGACCAGTGCACAAACCAAGAGACACCATAGGGGTGGCCTCCACAGTGCATCCTCTCCAGGAAAAGCTGGATGGCACCACAGGACTGGTTTCTCCAGCTCCCACATCTATGCTCAGCTAGGGTTTGGTATGCTCTCCCTGCCTTGAGAATAGATGTAGTCTTCCCTGCTGTTAAAGTGAGTCTACATGGACTGAATTTTACTTTTACTGCTATTTGACTTGTAACATGTCTCCAGCATGGGCACAACTTGGGGGTCCATAATACACCCAGACTGTGTTCCTCTGAGCTTCTCTTTTCTCTGATCATGGAACCATTGCCGGGAAATACCAGGGGTGGCCTGGGCCTGATTGCAAGAGATTTGTGTTTTCCCTGGAGGTGTTCAAGAAAAGCGTAGTTGTGGCACTTCGGGACATGGTTTAGATGACCTTATAGGTTTTTCCAACCTTAATGATTCAGTGATTCAGTGATTCTATGAAATGGGATGTTTTGCCTGGGTGAGTTAGGGTGCCTATGAGCTCCTGGAGCTGAGATCTACAGGGGTTAAATTGTTCAGGTGCTTCCCAAGAGCTGCTTCCATTACAAACTCAGCATTTGTAATGCAAAAGCTCTGCAGTGACAGAAGGAAGAGTCTTACTTAAATCACAGCGAGAGCATCAGGGACAATTCTGCTTCCTCCTTGCCAGCTTTCATGCCCCATCCATCTTCATCAGTACCTTCTCCAGTCTATCCCTCCGCAGGGAGCAGTCTATATCATCATTATACTGCATAATTCCCATTCGTTTGCATTCGGGAATTCAAAAGGATACAAACAAGGTTGCTGTCAGTGCCTAATTCTGCCCTCATCAGAACAAAGTGGAGACAACATGAGCAGTGCTGAAATACCCCTCTGAGGGAGGCACGGAGAAATTCATGCCCTGGTGAGGTCTTACATCTGCAGGGACAGAATGTGCTTTGAGACATGAACTGCATGAATGGTCTGAATGCGATGTCATTACGTTCACCTTTATTTTGGAGGAGCCTACAGATTTTGCAGCCTGCGGGGATGGCAGCTTGCTTGAGGCTCGATCCTGCCTGCCCTGATTACAATGGGTATTACCTTACCCTGCCTGCTCATTGCCCCAGGAGGACTGAAGGAGTGGGATGCTCTTCAAGGTGTGCGTGGGGTGGGGGATCAGCCCCCCTCAGTGAAAGAGTTTTAATGTGAAATAAGATCAAACATCACTGCCACACCTCTACCTGCAGCAGTTTCAGCCTACACAAGAAAGGGGAACGTGCAGAGGAGCAGAGCATGAGTACTCATGCTGTGGCTGAGAACACTGGGGAGAAAGGAGAAGAGGGGAAGGGAAGGAAAAAGGGAAGGGAAAAAAATAGCTTTCCAGAACTGTTTTAATATCTTGAGCTGAAAAAGCAAAATTGACTGCACTAACACTCATGGACCTATTTGGATTTGTTGCCTGAGAGTAGGAAAACTTGAGAAGATTATGGAAAGAGAAAAGAATTGGAGATTAACACACAGAGTATGTTGCAATACTGGTGGTGGGACAATTAGAGATGTAGTCAAACTCTGAAAAATCTTCATAAACCTGGAAGGGATTTAAGTCTGAATGTGATTTGGTGTGACACATCATCACTGGTGTGCCCAACCTTGATTTCTCTTGACCAGTCAGATGTTGCAAACATGACCTGAAAGAATAGTTTTGGGGCTGAAAATGTTGAGGGGGGGAATGGAAAACATAGTGGACTCTCTTTATCCACTGGAACAGGAGAAGAGAGAATTTCCCTTTACCTCTAGGACTGAAGGTGATGGACTACAGACAGCAGTGCTGCTGGAAAGCCTGCATTGGTCAGAAGATAAATTCCTGTACCTTTCAGTGAAACACAACTGGGAGGACTCACTGCCCAGGAGAGCCTTTGTTGAGATCTGGGCAGCGGTTCACCCATTCCTGAAGCAGACCTCAAAGAACAAACCAGGTGCACTGCACTGATCTCTCTGCATCTGTTCAAATGGGGACAAGGGTGACTGGTTCATACGGAGATCCCTGCAATGGGAACGCCTGAAGCTGGTGAAACCAATCCCACCCTTAGCAGAAAGTGGAGTTTTAGTGGGAAGCTGGCAGCCAGGTGTGCAGGTGGGCAGGGAGGGCAGGATGCAGTTTGCAGGTGTCTCCTGAATGTGAGCAAGGTGTCCAACTCCTAGAACAAGCAAAGGAAATAGACTCTGTGTAGTCATAGGAGTCTCTGGGGGCAATTCCTCTGCTGCAAAGCCATGCATTTTCCCATGAAGATCCTTTCATGGTGTCTTGGAGGCAGCAGTCAGCATTCTCCTGCTTCTAGCATCCTTCCCCTCTGCAGTACTGAGCATCACTTTCTCCCTGTGGAAACAGATTGCCAACAGCATGGGGCTCATCCATCCACCAAACAGTAGAGGAAATAGGTCTGAGAGAAAGCATGCTCAGAGCATGGCAGCAGCTACGTGGAGGGACACAAGTGCAAACGGCATACATTTGTGAGGGGCAAGAGTGCTGCTTGGAGAGAGCTCAGACCTGGTGGGATCAGGTTGGTGTCGCACCCAGATGCAAACATGATTGCACTGAGGGTACAGCACTGGAACAGGTTGACCTGAGAGGTTGTGGATGTCCCGTCCCTGGAGATATTCGAGGTCAGGCTGGATGGGGCTCTGAGCACTTGATGGAGCTGTAGGTGTCACTGTTCATTGCAGGGGAGTTGGACCAGATGGCCTTTAAGTGTCCCTTCCAACTCAGACTATTCAATGATTTCTGCTAAAATACCTGAGCAGACTGAAACGAGTGGGAATAGATCAGTAGCAATGAGCTACTGGTGTTATTTCTGGCAGGTTCAGCGCATTTCCAGTTGTCTTCTGATTAAAAACAAGACTTAGACACTATGGAAATCCCTTGGGAGAGAACCAGTCCCTGCTGAGTTGAATTGTGGGGTTTGGAGAGAAGATTAACTGCCACTGGTTGTGCTTGGCAGGAGCAATGTTCCACCAGCAATACCCATGCTCCTGTGTGGAGATTTAGGCAAGAAATGTTGTGGTCCA
>PPHD01003532.1:12176-23633 GCA_002909625.1 Bambusicola thoracicus | reverse complement strand
CAAAAAAAAAAAAAAAAAAAAACCCACAAAGTACATCAAATGCCTGAAAAGCTTTTCAAGTTTTAACTTACGTGATGTCAAAACTGCATAATAATTAATGGCATTTCTTTCTAGAATAAGAGCAAAAGTTAAGAAAACCAACTATGTAGGAAAAGAGTGAAAAGTTTGTTTTCTACTTGTAGTCAATTGAGCTGGCTTTGCAAGCAGAAGTTCATCTCATACCGCTGCTGTGCAAATTAATTTGGATATTTGTAAACTTGCAAGACATCAAAGTGTAGATTATATGCCTGGTCTAAGTGCTCAGACATTTTAGGCTGTGCTGGCAATTAACCTGACACTGAGATCAGTGCTGCTTCAGAAATCCATGAAGTTGTAATATAGCAAAAATAATGAATCAGTTATTCTTTTTTGCAAAACTTTAATTGAAAAAAATGAACAAGCCACAACAAAGCTGAGCAGTAGACAAGATGAGAGATTATGATAATATTTAAGATACCATGTCTCATTGGCAGTATTCAGTTGGGAGGCTTTAACGTTTTGTTTCAGAGATATTTGTTTGGTAGGATTTTTTTGGTTTTGCAAGTGGAAAAGAAAATTGCTGAGGCCCCCTGAGATGTTCTATGATGTCTTGTGGGGTCTTTCATAGAGAGAAGAATGAAAGCACAAGTACAGTGTGAGAAAGAAATAACTTCCCTTTTTGTGCCTTTGTTCACTGTGATGTCAACTGATCAAAGCTTTGGTTTTATCAAGAAGAATGATACTTATTCTTGTGCTTTGATATGTCCATAAGTGCTCTGGTAAAAAAAAAAAACACATTTTTTTCAGTGAAGAATTCTTTCCTTATTCTAATTAAAACCAGGAAAAATGGAAATGGAGACCGAATGTTTCAAACGCCATTGCCAAATGCACCCTAGTATCAAACAATCTAATACTTTGGTTTTTTTAGATGTTCCATGGTATTGATGTGTTGTAAATTGTTCTCATGTGCTAACCTTATTATATTAAAAAATTTAAATTGGTATCTCAAGAAATTAATAATGTCCGAATTGAACATGTTATTTCCATTTTTTTCAATCTCTTAGCTACTAAATTGGGTTTTTAAAATTATGTTGTTGCTAATTAGGGATTACTGGGTCGTCTTAATTAGGCACACAGTTGGAAAAGGGACATAGCAGTAATTATCTCAATTTAATGACCGTACAATCTGCATTATCAACAAATAGCAAAAACACAATTCAGTTTTCTAATATAATATTTCCACCATGTCAGTGTATTTTAAAACAGTGTGTTAAGAGGGCAGTACTTGCTTACTAGGTGAAGATCCTCTTATTCCTACAGGCATATACATAAGTAGGTGTATACCTCACTTCATCGAATCCTATTGTTAGATAAACGATGGCACTTGCATGATAAATACATAGGTCACTCTGAAAGTAATGTCTTCTATTATTTATTTCCGTGGAAACTACAACAGATAGAGCACAATAACGCTATTTGATAGAACAAATTCTCAGCTACAAAACACTGCTTTTCATCACAGTCACCATCATTCGCTGTGCATTTTGCCAACAATGAATAAAAGCCTGCATGCTGCTCTCATAAAAATTTACACCCATGAAGATGCTCCACTAGTACTGTTGCCACTGCTGAAATGCGCCACACACCGCTATGTTCACATCCACTGTTTGGTCACCACAAATGTTCAATAAGAACTGGTAAGTGTCAGTGGGCACCGTTTTTTCTGCTTCATACACACTTCCATGTCAGATGCATTTCTGTCAGATTGTTTCTCTGCTGCCATCTATCACACGGCAACAAAATGTGACGGAATATTGGCATAAAGTTTCAACCTGTGCTGCGATACTACCAACATCTACCTTTGACATCATGGGCCAACGTAATAAAATAGGAGGCATTGCTTTCAGAGCAGCCTTCGTACACATCAAAATATATGATTTTTCATAGAATCATAGAATGGCCTGGGTTGAAAGGGACCACAATGATCATCTAGTTTCAACCCCCCTGCTATGTGCAGGGTTGCCAACCACTAGACTAGGCTGCCCAGAGCCACATCCAGCCTGGCCTTGAATGCCTCCAGGGATGGGGCATCCACAACCTCCTTGGGCAGCCTGTTCCAGTGTGTCGCCACCCTCTGTGTGAAAAACTTCCCCTTAATATCCAAACAAAACTTCCCCTGTCCCAGTTTAAAACATTCTCCCTTGTCCTATCACTATCCACCCTCACAAACAACCATTCCCCCTCCTATGTATATGCTCCCTTCAGGTACTGGAAGGTCACAATGAGGTCTCCCCAGAGCCTTCTCTTTTCCAAGCTAAACAATCCCACTTCCCTCAACCTTTCTTCATAGGAGAGGTGCTCCAGCCCTCTGATCATCTTAGTGGCCCTCCTCTGGACCTGTTCCAAGAGCTCCAGGTCTATCTTGTGCTGGGGGCCCTAGGCCTGGACACACTACTCCAGATGGGGCCTCACAAGAGCCAAGTACAGGAGGACAATCACCTTCCTCTCCCTGCTGGCCACCCCTTTTTAATGCAGCCCAGAATACAGTTGGCCTTCCAGGCTGCAAGCGCACACTGCTGGCTCATATCCAGCTTCTTGTCTACCAGGACCTCCAAATCCTTCTCTGCAGGGCTGTTCTCAAAGGAGATCTTCCCCCAGTTTGTATAAATACCTGGGATTGCCCCAACCCAAGTGCAGCACCCTGCACTTGGCCTTAGTGAACCTCATTGGGTTTTCATGGGCCCACTTCTCCAGCCTGTTCAGGTCCCTCTAGCTGGCTTCCCTTTCCTCCTGTGTATCAGCTGCACTGCTCAGCTTGGTGTTATCTGCAAATTTTCTGAGGGTGCACTCTATGCCATTATCTATGTCAGTGATGAAGATGCTGAATAGCACCGGTCCCAAGACCAACCCCTGAGAGACACCGCTCATGATCAGCCTCCAACCTGACACAGAACCACTGATCACAACCCTTTGGCTGCATCCAGCCAACTAATTCCTAATCCATCGAACAGTCCATCCTTCAAATCCAGACCTCTCCAATTTAGAGAGGACTGAAGCTGTCACTGTATAACAGAAGGCCACCAGATTGGTCAGGCACGATCTGCCCTTGGTGAACCCATGCTGGCTGTCTTGAATCACCTCTTTGTCTTGTATGTGTCTTAACATAGCTTCTAGGGGGATCTGCTCCATTATCTTCTCCGGCTCACCAGCCTGTAGTTCCCCAGGTCTTCCTTTCTCCCATTCTTAAAAATGGGAGTAACATTTCCCTTTTTCCAATCACCAGGGACTTCACCAGACAGCCATGATTTTTCAAATATGATGGAGAGCAACCACTCGGCAACCACATCATCCATATCTTTCAGAACCCTGGGATGGATATCATCCAGCCCCGTGGACTTATACACATTCAGTTCCATGAGGAGGACTCGGACTTGTTCCACCGTTACAGTGGGACAGAAACCACTCCCTACACCCTCACCTAGAGGCTCATGGTCCTGATACACATGGGAAACCTGACCACCCATGAAGACTGAAGCAAAGCACTCACTGAGTACATCAGCTTTTTTTATGTCTGAGGGAGCCAGCTCTGAATTACCTTCCATCAGAGGGGAAACACTCTCCTTGGTCTGTCTCGTCCTGCCTATGTACCTGTAGAACCCCTTCTTGTTTTCTTTCACATCCCTTGCCAAGTTCAGCTCCATCTGCGCCTTGACTTTCTTAATCCTATCTCTACACACACGGACAACAGCCCTGTATTCCTCCCAGGCTACACAACCCTGCTTCTACTTCCTGTACAGTTCCGTCTTTTCCCCCGCTTTAAGCTGCAGGTCCTTGCACAGCCACAGTGGTCACCTGCCTCCCCTGCTCAACTTCATCTGCTGAGGGATGGAGGACTGTTGCGCTCTCAGAAGGGTGTCCTTAAAGAGCTGCCAGCTCTGTTCTGTACCCATGCCCTTAAGGACTGTTTCCCAGGGAATCACACTCAGCAGTGGGATCAGCAGGAAGCTTAGTGGTCCCAAGCATAGTTAAATGTGAAGGGGAATGACCCATTCTTCAATCCCATTCTTATTTTAAAATGTCTTTCACTAAGAAAGCACAACCTTGATTGTATATCCTCCTTGAAGCCCCCTGAGGGCTCTGTGTAGTAATAAGCTCAGCCTGCACGCTTATACAAGCCACACTTCCCTGTATCATCCCTCTTTACAATTAGGAATCAGGTGATGTTCCTGTGTTCTGTACTGGATCAGAAGGTGTCAAGCACTCGATTACTTTTACTTAAGTACAAACTTCCTTCACATTTGCAGCACTCTGAATGAAGCTTTAAGATGCTGTGATACTTTGAAGTATTTTTCAAGATGTTTTCTTGATCTGAAATTAAAAGTGTACGTTAGTTATCCTGTAATATAATCTGCAATTGTATTACCTAAAGAACAGTTTTCCAGAAAGATCTGTGCTCCAGAGAATATCCTGAACCTGTCCAGGATGCATTTCCCTGAATCATGGGTGTACTTCATCCACCAGCATTAGAGGCTGATCTTTTGTGCTTGAACCCCTGTGCTCACAAGCATGAGATGACTGGCATCCAAAAGAAAGCATTAGGGATTTCTGTGATTTAGCAGTCAGTAGCAATTCTCCAAGTAAAGTGCAGAGCACATGTTGGCCAAGAACTGGGTATCACAGTTGAGCAGCTGACATAATGTATGTTTTTCAGTTCACTGTCAGTCTTGTCAGTCTGCAGCAGCCTGACTTACTTTATTTACAGTTTTATTCTGTGGTGGTTTCTCTCTGAAACCGTGGATATAAGGGAAAACATTTTGAATTATTTTGCTAACTAAAATTAAATTATACTTTAAGTAATTTTAAATGAAGACTATTAAATATGGAAATTTATCCCTCTTCTATCATAGCATGTAAACGTATGGAGAAATATAATTCACCTACAGGTTAAAACCATGCATCCTCTAGGGAGTGTGTTGAACTCATGGTGTGTTCCTGACAGCTGCATTTTGCATATGCAGATCTGATTTACTGTGTAGTCCACTCTAAGGCAGGAATTGTGCAATGTATCAATTTCAGAATCTTATACACAGAGAAATACCGGCCACAACATATTCAATGATTCACACGTTGTTATGCCATCTTCCAACATCTTCTGATGTGCTCCAATTTTATAATCCACTAAAAATGCTCATGTAAATTTAGGTTACTTTTTGATTTATTTGTTTTTCAAATTCCTTGCAGTCTTTCATCAGTCTTTTAGGGATAACTTCAATGACTTTTCCTTGGTTGTTTGACTTTTTTTTTTCCTTCTGGAGAAAAGTGTTAGCTGCTTCCATCCTGCAAAACTAAACAGACTTTCCATATACATTTATATTGCTATCTGATTTTATGTGCCAGAAACTAGTTTGTTCCTAGTATATGGCTGTTCACATGTTTTAGCTGTTAGCTTTCGCAATGTGTTTAACTGTTCTGTAAAATGGAGAACTTAAGAGGATGAAAGGACTTCCTTTGCTTTTGATACTTAAACAAATATTTGGGGAGTATGGTTTTGAAGGTCTGCACAAGGTCGTAAGATTGTTATCCTTTGTTGTTTCTTTTCTTCTCCTCAGTATTGCATTTCTCAAAGATTTAAATCTTGTGTTTGCGTTTGGTTTGCCATTTGTTTTTTACAGTTTTGTATTTCAGAATAGATTTGCATAATAACGATGTTATCATTTTGCCTTCAGCTACCCAGAGATGCAGTTTCTGCTTAGTCATTCATTTTCAGAAATCAGATGTCTGAAGATGTAATAAGCAAATTCTAACTTTCAAATAAGGATGTATGTTGAAGGCAAAGTAATGTATTAGAGAACTGAGCAAATGTGCATTTGATGGTCATAATTGATAGAACAACTCACTGAGACTGAAAAAAGGAATTACTGAAGGCCATCTTTTGAATTCATGTTGCAAACAATGAATATTGCTTGCTTATGTTTTAGCATCATAACTGCAATTACATTTTAATTCCAGGTAATTTGGATCTTAGGATCCAACATTTTGCAAAGTACTTATTTTGTTAGTTTATGAGTCCAATCTTAGTATTGGATGTAATTATCAGCTAAGGCCAAAAAAGGTCCCAGTGCTTCATGTCCTTACTCTCATATGCTTATGGAAGACCTCCTTCTGCTCCATTATCCATATCCTACCATCTCTAAATAACACTGTATTTCCTGATAGCTAGCGGAATATACCACATACCACTGAGGATCTAACAGGGTTGGTGGTGGATAGTCAGCATGGAAATCTTCATATGAAATGAGCATTGTGATAGAATTTTTTGCAAAGCACTATTAAATTAATGTGATCTCTGTGGCATTGCTGTATTTGAGCACAGGGTTTTTATGCACTAAAACTCATGCAGTGAGCTTTATTATAAAACACATACTGGTAAGTATGTGCATACACCTCTTCACAGGCATTCTTGTAGGCCACAGTTGCCCTGACATTGTAGTCTTTCAGCAAGTTGGATCCCCATCTAAGCAGAATATGAAGGCTGATGTAAGAGGGTTTTGGTGCAAGTGGTGTGTGAGAATTCTTTCTAAACATGTGCACAATGTGTATTTTAAAAGTTGCATTAAAAATGCATTAAAAACATCAATCTGTATACATATCTGTGTTAATTCCATGACTTAATTTGATGTTTTCCCCTCAAAAAGAGCTTTGTGAGGCTTGGGGAATGTGCAAAACAATGTTTGATTGGGAATTTAAATTAGTTGTATGTTCTAGAAATCCAATTGTAAACTATGTGTGTAGTACATGCATTTCAGTGCCTAAATGAAAATATTATTTATACAATTTATATATTATATATAACATATTGATATATCTTTATAAAGTTTATATTTTGTTAAATATTTTGTCGAAACTTTCAATGACAGAACGCTAATGAAAAGATGAAAAAAGTGCTCTGTGAGAAGGAGAGCATTAAGATACTCATACAAAGGTCACTTGGAGGAACTATAAGCTTTTATGAGACTTTATTATTTTGCTGACAAGGTCAGCTGGATATTGATCAGTTGGGTGTTTTGTTTAGTTACTTGAAGGCCAATTATTTGAACAGAAACCTCTGTCAACATCCAGGCAATATTCTTTAAACTTCTGACTTACTCCAGCATTTTGGTTGTTTATTACATTGTCTTTTTCCAAACAAAATATGAAAGAAAGTCAAGGATTCGATTGTTGGTGTTTAAATTCCAGTTATCATAACACACCATCATTTGCTAAATTTAAGCAAATTTAAGTAATTTTTGCTGTGAAAAAGTGTGAAGTGGTCTCAACTTTATTGTGTGTTCCTGATTTGTATAACGACTTTGTGTTGAAAAAGTTTATGATTTTTTTTTTCCTTATCTTGCAAATGATTTATCATCTACTTTCATACTGAGCTATGTAGCCATGGCTTTATGGCACATTCATGCCTGGAGTGAAAATAAAAGAAAACCAAGCACAGCCCTTGGTGCCTTGCAGTCAGCCAGGGTTAGACCTGGCCCCTGGTTGTCATGGCCTTGCACTGTGAAAGGCTGCATTGCAGCCTGCACACATGGGCCAGGCCTCAGCACCCTGCAGGTGGAGGTGTGACCCTCCAGGCCTGCAGGAAATGTCAGGGGGTCCCAGAGGATGGGGAATGTGGTTGGGGTACTTGTAAGTAGGTCATGAGTATTAACTGTTCCTAAATCATTCAGAGCACTGAGAGACTGTGGAGTCTCCATCTCTGGAGGAATTCAAAACCCATCTGGATGTTTTTCTGTGCAACCTGCTTTGTGTGGGTTGGACTGGATGATCTCTGGAGGTCCCTTCCAACCCCAAGAATTCTGTGATTCTACGTTAAGAGCAAAGGGTATGCCCAAAAAAGTGTGGGTTTTTCTTTCTGTTTTTGATATTAGTTTACATCAGCATGCTTTAAAACTCCCCTAAGGAGCTAAGTGTGTCCAGTTGGATGTTTTGTGAAAGAGGGATGCACTGTATGTGTCTGAGGTTTCTCACACTTCCTGTCTTCACGGCAAATTTCCGTCATCTCCTGCAGAGGCCCTGAGTTTCTCCCCATTTTTCCCTCATTTCTATAGCATCATTTCCATTTGCTCTGTCTGATAGGATGTATGGGGAGGCTTTTCCCCATCACTGACCATCTCTACAGAGCCATCAGGTAATCTTTTAAGCCACACCCATGCCTCTGAGTCGTGGCACTTTTGAGTTCTTCTGTCACAGAGTATTAAAGCAACTCATAAAATGAATATTTATTTAGGAAATGTTGGTAAATAGTAGTAAATTATTTAGGCAAATAGCTTTTGAAAAGTAGATAGCACTTAATAGGAGCTTGTTGCTCCCAATGCATGTGACTCTGTCAGACAGGAAGCTTGTTTGGCTCAGCTTTTTGTTTTCTTTTTCCCTGTTGAAGAGTTCTTATTAACTTGTGTGCTTTCAAGTCCGCTTTGTTGTGTAAAAGATTTGAGCTTCTTTTTTCCTTTTAGTACACTAGAGTTCTTTATTCAGGTCCTTTTCAATTTGTTTCTGAAGAGCTGTTCCATCTCTGGTTAAATAGTTGGATAAAACTCCCTGAGATTTTGTTTTGAGTAGAGACGTGTCTGTAGCCTTTGTCAATGCAGCTTGGTGGGCCTGGGTTCTGCTCTCCTGTCAGGGTGTCAGAAGCCTTATTTCCTCTTCACTTTGTGCACCATATTTGCCACTCCTGCTCAGGATGCTGAGTCCTTCAAAAGTATCAGGGGTCCACAGGAGATGTGCTTTTGCTGTGTTCAAACACAGTGGTAGCATTGGTGTTTTTCAAGCCTTCAGACAATTTCAGAAGTTAAATTCAACTCTGTAGTCCTATAACAAGAAGTGCTTTCTGTAATGTTTGTGCTTGCCTTTTGTGTCTTTTCACTGTTTCTGTGGTTGCTGGGGACATTTGGGATTACAAGTCCGTGTTTCAGATTGGAAGTTGGGCTGATAACAGACAAGGCAACAACTTACTTCTCTCCATTGATGACTTTAAAATCAGTGTGAAGATGTGATAAATTACTTTTTCATTAAATAAAATCTTGTTTAACTTGTTTGGTTTTGGTCATCTATTAGTGATATTTACAGCCTTCTTTTTGTTACATTTCATTGTGTAAGATAATAGCCATAATAGTCTAAGTAAAATTGCAAACTTACTTTCTCAGAGCTCACTGCCTGAGAAACATGCTGCTGCTGTAGAAGGTGTGTAATCCATTCCTGCTATTTCATCGCAGAGTTTGCATTAAAATGCGTGATGGAAACAGCTTCATGAAAGCAGGATTGTACAACAGGTACACCAGTTGTGCATGCAACTACAGCCCACTTGATTTTAATGATACTGAATTTGAACATCATTTTAATAACATCCCAAACTGCAAGTTGCAGTTCAGAAAGTTTTTTGGGGGATCAGCATGGTTCCTATGTCGTTAAGAGTTTAGACGGGTGATGAGAAGGATACAAAGGGTTTGGGCTGCATGGTGGAAGCTTCCTCTTGAGATGCCCACACAGTCTGAAAGGAAAATGTCCTCTTTTGAAACCAATGTTTGCTCTTGTGAAGTAACACAGGGGCATATTCTTATTTTTAACAAGTCTGATTATTTTCTGAAGTGAGAAAAAGTCTGTTATTCCTAATTAAATGTAATTTTATTCACAGGAAAATACTTCAAAACAATGTACTTTCTGGCTCCTAAGTTTCATATTTTAAAATAAATTAAGATATTTTCACTTAGAATAAATGTACATGAATATTTCTTTAGAGAAAGAGTAACAGTTTCAAGAATCTTTAACAAAATAGGTAACAAATTTGTAGAATCGTAGAATCACAGAATCATAGAATGGGCTGGGTTGAAAGGGACCACAATGATCATCTAGTTTCAACCCCCCTGCTATGTGCAGGATTGCTGTACGGGAACTGTTGAATCATGGCCTGAACCTCTGACTGACCACCTGAGGCGAGCGCTGAGTCAGCTGCAGGGGCACAGGTGAACGCAATTTCACCTGAGTGACCGGAAGGGGTGGAGCCAGGCTCCAACCCTCCTAGACCCCATTTAAGGGCTGACTCCCAACAAGGAAGGATCTCCAACTGGAGATCCTTCTTCTTGGAGCCCTTCTGTGAGTCCAGGACATGGGTATGATCTTTATTTCATTTCTCCTTTGTAACGTGATAATCTTTCTGTATACCTGTTTGCCATACAGTTGGCAACCACTAGATCAGGCTGCCCAGAGTCACATCTAGCCTGGTCTTGAATTCTTCCAGGGATGAGGCATCCACAACCTCCTTGGGCAGCCTGTTCCAGTCTGTCACCACCCTCTGTGTGGAAAAACTTCCTCCTAATATCTAACCTAAACCTCCCCTGTCTCAGTTTAAAACCATTCCCCCTTGTCCTATCACTATCCACCCTCATAAACAGCTGTTATAAATTCTGCGTGTAAGGTATGCTTATTGCTTGGTATAGGGGGTTAGTACTTAAAGTTACTGTTATTTTAATACCATTTTTTAAAAGTAAAACAGCAAAATAAGACATACTCATATTTTCTCCTGAATCTTGGTGATTCAGATACAACTTAATTGGTTTATACTGACTGAAAATAAAACTGGGCTTTTGAGAGTTAATACGATATCTGAATGGGATTATTATTTGTTTTTTTTTTTTTATTTTCCAGGGCTCTTTTCTTAAGGAATTCCAGTTGCTTGTTTTCATGATTTTGAGCCTATTCAGCCAGAGATGGAGCAGATGGACTGCAAACCCTACCAGCCACTGTCAAAAGTTAAACATGAAGTGGATCTAACTTACACAAGTTCTTCAGATGAAAGTGAAGATGGCAGAAAGCAAAGGCAATCTTATGACTCAAGAGAAACTCTGAATGAATATAGCCAAGAGCTAAGACTGAACTACAACAGTCAAAGCAGAAAAAGAAAAAACATTGACCAATCCACACAAGGTAAATTCTTTTTCTTTTCTAGTTACTTTTTGATTACTCACTGTGAAGTAATATTGTGATGTTAACAGGCAAGTAGCTATTTTGTTTACAAAGACAACCTGCTTTTTACTGCTATTTTTTTAAACTGTATTATTATATCAGAAATATAGGAATTTTCTTTTAGAAATATTATTCTAATAGTATGGACTTAGTGACATTTTGGAGACCATCACATGATTGACAGAATTTTCCATACCAGTGGCTGCTCTTCTCAGTAACACTGAGTGGCTAACAATTTACTACATCTATACGTGTTGTGTGGATTTTGATACAAAATCAGCTTGAATTTGTGGGTTGTCTCTGCATATGTCTACAGTAAATTCAAATGCTACCATACTGTTAACAAAATTTGTAAATTTTAAATTCTATTTAAAAATTGGAAATAATTATCAGATGGCTTAGTGTTTTCTTTTGGGGTTGGTTTTTTTT
>PPHD01003532.1:0-12012 GCA_002909625.1 Bambusicola thoracicus | reverse complement strand
TTTTTTTTTTTTTGGAGGTTTAGAGTGGGAGGTTTTTTTGGCCTTTTTGCTTGATATGGACAGAAGTATAGGAGAAACATTGAGAGCTTATGATGCTGTAGCCAAAGTTAGGAAAAGCTACTCTTTGGATGCAGGTAAAGGATGAAAACCAAGACTAAAGTGGAAGAAAATGTGCTCCACTTACTGCAGCATTCCCCAAGGGACTGCTGCTTCTGGTAACCTGCATGCTGAATTTAATGCACTTCATACAGACTAGTGGCTTATCTCTTGCCTTTAGCTCCATCACAAATTTAGGCAGGGTAGTGGGGGAAAGAAGAGTATTTTTAGGAACTAGAGTACTTATCAGAAGCAGAAGGGGGCCTCTGCCCTCAAAGTAGAAGAAAAGGTCTTCATGAGCAGTCCCCTTCCTGCTCTTCAAGGAAGTGGTTAAATTGATCCATTATCGTGTGCCCACTATTTCTCAGATAAAAAATTCTGTACTCACTTTAAAGAAAAATAAAACAACTTTCCACCCATCACTCAGCAAATGCTTTCCCTAGTTTTCTAGGTATTAAAATAATTCTCATTTTTTGACAAGAAAATCACGAATATGCTTTTGAAGATGGAAAAAATTGTCTTCTCTGTGATGTGTAAATTAATGCAAAAATTAGAATAGCTGTGCTACATAGTTCATATAGTCTTCTAACTTTTACTACAGATAAGTCGCTTTTATAGTACTGGTGTTGTCTGAAAGAACCTGTAATTCATGGAAGAATAATTAGCTAGGTGCCAGAGATAGCCTCTATACATGTACATATGTCCTCTCCAATACTGGGGAAGAAAAATAATGAATACACATCTTAGGAGTACTATAGAAAACTTCACCGACACATTTGACTCATGATAAATGACTTGATCTTGCACTCTTGTTAGGAGAGCTTGGTTAATGAAGATATGTCTATGTTGCTGGGCCTGGAGATAATGTAAATGTGCTTGTAGACCTCTTTAAAGCAGCTTCCTCATTTGTGAAAATTCAAGCACTGAAAGCGTAACCTCTGCATTGCTAGGCCTTTGAAGAGCTCCTTGTCTGTAGAGTTTACTGCTGTGGGGGCACATGTTAGCTGTAGTGTTGGTGGCCTAGACAAAAGTATGAAGTTCGTAATCATTCAGCTGTAGGCATAGGGAACCAGTCTGTGTCATGTGCTAAATTTATTCTTCCAGAACAGTGCCTCTGAAAGCAGTCATGTTAATAACTTCGGAGAAAGTCAAATTAGTGTGTATTTCTGCAAGAAGTTGTCAGGCATGAA
This sequence comes from Bambusicola thoracicus, assembly GCA_002909625.1. Taxonomy (NCBI): domain Eukaryota; kingdom Metazoa; phylum Chordata; class Aves; order Galliformes; family Phasianidae; genus Bambusicola; species Bambusicola thoracicus. The sequence goes on along the minus strand of PPHD01003532.1, from coordinate 10,726 downwards.
CTTACCTCACTTATTCAGGATTTATACGTTAGGAATCAAATTGATGCTTTAGCATACCAGCAGGTATTTTACACTCATGTTTTAAAGTAATTTTATTGGAAATACATGCCAGAAGATTTTTCCGGGCAAATTAATTTTTAAGAGATACCATATGAATTTGCAGGTCTTCTATTTTAAAACCTATGTATTTTAATTCTTAGAAGGAATGCAGATTTGTACTGCTTCAAACTGCAGTATGAGGTTCGATGTTCATGTTTGCAGCAAAGCTCTTGAGCCTAGTGGTAGCTTGTCAGTGTGTAGGGAAGCACCTGAACAATTGCTTACCTTGAGGTGCCTCAACTGATTGAGTTCAAAACTCAGACGAGAGTAAAAAAAGGTTATAAAGCTGAGTGTAAATATTTAGACTTCAGCCAGAGTTTGATTTGACTCCAGTACTATCATACTGTTTCTAAAAGAGCAGCCAGGCTTAATGGTGTGGATGCTCTGAGTTTTAGAGTTCTTGGTGAATGTTGGTATTTGCTCAGTCAGTACTAGAAAAACAGCAGGTTCCATTTTGAGCTGTGAATATATCATAAATCCATTAGACTGTGCATGGAATGCACTCTTTTGTGAAATATTCTGTGAAGGAATTTTAGAAGTTTTTCTCATGTTTGGCACATCTTTGGAATTTAAAAAACAAAATAAAAAAAAAACCCATAGTGCCCCTTTCCAGAAGGGATTGTTCGGTGGGGAGAAAGCTGTACTGTGCAATTGCTTCAGATTGTTACTGACTGAAGCATTACTTAAGACAGAAAAAAAAATTCTAAATTTTAAAGCTAAAGAGATATCCATAGTTGCATACCCAGGTGTTCTTCTCTAGCCACTAGCTACGATTGAAGTGGTACCCAGTAGGTGATGAACTAATGGATTGCAAAATGAGGGTAAAATCCATGAACTTCATAAATGAAAGGTGTGAGAATAGTTGAGAAAACAGGCACATAGTAACAGTCACAAATAAAGTGATAATGATGAAATGTGAGACAGCAGTCAACTGTGAATTCTAATGATTGAATGTGAGAAGAACGTCATTTCAGAATAAAGTAAAATAATAGTACAGAGGAGCTTATAACAAGAACAAATATAGACATATATATTGATCTTATTTTGTGAAAAGAATCATTCAGATGTGTATGGAAACTGGAAGAATTTCTATCTCCATTAATGTACAGAAGAACATTGTATATGTGATTCGTATATAAGAATGTTGATATATCTCAGCAATTTCTTGAAGTTTTATTTTGTTTTTTCTATATGGGCAGTTTGACTATTTCATTATTACTTTCAGTATTCTTGACTTATTTCTGTGGAAAGCTTTGAAGTCTGAGATTACGTAAATTGATTATATGTGTATATATGTTTGCATATATAGGCAATCTGTATAAACTGTAACTTTACATGGCTCAAATTATTTTCAGAAGTCTCAATTATATCCTACAGTATTCAGTAGCACTGCTAATATCTTTGCAAACATCTTTTTATGTCAAAATTTTGTTTGAAAACTCAAGTGGTATTGGAAATGATAATTTTTTGGTTTTACACGTTGAAAATACCCGGATGCAAAACACTTAACTGTTATTCTTGTATTCCTTGCATTTCCTGAAATTTTCTCTCAAATCTTATTCTTCAAAGAGAACCGATTTCTTGGTCAATTTTCATAAGTTTAATACATGGGAATATGAGAGAAAATCTACAGTAAATATGAGATTAATCTGTTGAGAGACTATCATTTAAGTAATGATTTCTAGATGGTCTTCCTGAGGTCTAGTACTTATGTACCTCTTGGAGAGTGCAGGGCAAGATCACTTGCAGTTCTGGAGTTATTTGTTTCAAAACCTTGTAGTTATCTGACAATTTAGATTTAACAAATGATACCACAGAATGTTGCAAGCTCAGCTATGGTTTGCTCACCTAACAATTCATTGCAAACAGATAGAAAGATCTCCCGACAGTGTAATTCATTCCTAAAAAGTCAATGCTAGTGCATCTTAATTTTTTTCCATCGCTGGAATGTTCAAACTCTTGTCTATCTGAAGATATGTAAATCTACAATATCTCATCCTGGCAAGAAGATGTTATGAATTCCTGCCAGACCTGATATCATGTAGCTTGTGGATATTGGCAAACATGGTAAATTAATTCTTGGAAGAATTGGTAAACACAGTGTTTTGTACTTGAAAGAGCTGGGGTAGAATTGGCAGAAGCCATCAGAAATGTTTTCTTGCTAGGAAACTCATTGATGGACCTGGCTGTGAGGAAATAAGTTCTCACAAATGTACCATACGTGTTTTCACTTCTAGTTTGTTTGTGACACTTTTACATAATTAAAACTGTTTTCTTCCATGGCTTTCTCTGTTTCCGCCAAAATAGATATTCCACAAATATTGACCCTACAAAAAAAGCTTTATTACTTTTAGGCTAATTATAGATGTGTAGAAAACACTAGTTGAGAGCGATGAATCCCTGATAGGATAAGCATCTGGGATTTAGTTATTGACATGATAAAATGTATTGATCATTAATAAAATGAGCATACGGTGGTAAATTTCTGGTTAGGCAAACGTGCATTTCCTGGCAGGACAGATAATACTGAACTACATTATTATCAAGGCAAACTGGAGTTATTCCTGAAAAGAGGATACAACAGCAAAACTTTACTGATAAATGTGTAGAAAAAAAAATCAGCATTACTTTTATTCCAGAAAACAAGATTTTAGAGTGCTCCACAAAAAAGTTGTCATTTTCTGCTTTTGTCCCTATAAGTAGGACAAGAGCTAAAAACTGATAAATCTTCTAGAGAAGATGTATAAAATTTTCTTAAGGAATAAGAGGTAAATAGATTCAGCTATTGTTCAACATCTTCCCTCAACAAACTCCATTGTTTTAGCTCACTGCTGTTTCCATCAGATTCTCATTCCTATACTTCTTAGCATTGCAGCTCTGGTGTGGATATGTGGGCAACAGATATGTTCTGGTGCTCAACAGCACTTTCTTTCTCTGGAAAAGAAATGCATGTGTAGTGCAGGGATTGGGGCGCTGTTTTGTTGCAGTTTATGTTTCAGCAAATATAAGCTTACGAGGAAGGGAGATTTAAACACATGCAACTCTTAACTTCATATGACCAGTCAAAAACAGTTTTATTTATTATTAGAGACATAAGTATAAGGTATGCTGAGAAGGACTGCTAGGAAATTTTTCTGTCAGGAAAATGTCACAATGTTTATTTGTCATCTGCAAAATGGGAAAAACTTTTTACGTAATAGCTGTTTTATTCTCTGATTTAAGGATTACTCAAATCCATTTGGCCCAACAGAGCTGTCTTGCACTTGTAGTGCAAAAGATGGAGAGTCAAATTTGGGCTGCAATTACTATGTCCTCTTTGTTCCAATTACTTCATTTTTAAATAGCATATAATGGTAAAGAAGCAAAATTTATCAGCTTTTTTTTTCCCTTCTTGGCAACATTAGAATAATACTCAAGCATAGTGCAAGTTCAAGATCTTAGGAGCCCGCCTAGTGGAGAGGGATACCCACAGAAAGTCTGTGAAGTTCATAATTTCTAATAGAAATTTAGAACTGATGATCTATTGACAGTTGTATCTACAGCTTGTGTAATTTGGCGTAATTCATTAAAAACAGGAATGCTGTGTTTTATCCATGTGAATTTATGACTTATGTGCTTTGAAACTTCCAGCAGTTTGTGAAGGGAAAATGTTTTATCGAGGGGCATCTCTGAGCACTGACTGCTATTAAAAAGATAGTGGTCAACTATTGTCACTGCTAAGCTGATGTTCAATGCAGTGTGATAGAACAGTTCAGTATAGCTCTTGCCAGCATTATTTTTGGGATAAATGCTATCAAAATAAAGAGTAATAAAAGTGATTAACGTGTAGGAAAGACACAGTAGCATGTGTTGTTTTTCTTTTTAAGTTTGCATGTGGAGGGGAGAATGGGTAGTTTTTGAAAAGAAAGTTGTATGGTGAAAAGTTTCCCTTCGAAGAAGCATTGCTATGCGTGCTTTTAGAAATGAGATACTCTTTGGTTGGGTCATTGTTTAATTCTGTTGCCCGTATTTTCTTTATGCTGAAAATTGTGGAGTTAGTGAAGAGAGTTTTGCTTTTGTTTTTTGAACTGTTAAGATGCGTAATTTGTTTAGAGCTATTTATTGAGTTATGTGGGAAGTGACTGCAGTATTGTGAAATGGAGCACTACAGAGATTTGGAAGATAGGAAGAGGCTGATTACAAAGGAAACCAATTATTTTTGTTAGTACTTTCCTAGCTTAAGGAAGAAAATATAGAATTTTTGGTAAAATATTATTATTTAATAGAGCTTGTATCAAAAATGTTTATGTACTCTGTATCATCAGATTCAGTTCTCACCTGTTTGTAAATGCCAAATATTTAACTTTTAAACTTTCAATGTTGTCTACAACATCATTTCACCAATTTTAGAAAATCTTTTGTGAACTTTTAGTGTGTTTTGTACCTGTATGCTTTAGAGCAAAAATTTGAAACACAGCCCAGATATGATGTCTATGTGAAGAGGCACACACAGTCTACACCTCACTGCCCTTGCTCAGCTGTTAGCAGAGTGTGGTTTAAAGCTCCTTCAGGTTTCTGGGCCATACACTAATGAACAGAAGCAATAGCTAATAAGCTCCAGCTTGTGCTGCTGTGTTACACCATCTGGTCTGAGTGTTTATGAGCTTCACATTGTTCAAAAAAGATTTCGTATGAGGCAGAATAAAAGAATCCATACTCCTAAAGCTTTAGCGTGTTGCCTCCTGCTGCATTCTCGCACAGAAATACGGATTCCTGTTGTGCTGTGCTGTGTTTGTTTGGCTTGTTGTGGTCTAATGATGATGATGTTACTGTCTCCCAGAGAAAAATAGTGTGATGAGCTCTTCTCTGCAGCTTCCTGGACTGCAGCCTTCTCTTCTGCATGGGGAACATCAGCAGACTCCAAGGAAAGAAAAAGATGCACTTAGTTTCAGGCCTCCTTGGGACAGTCTTTCTTGATTTGCCAAGTAATTGGAAATTTCTCTCTTTGGAATAACTGCAGCGAGAACACTGGATTTTGAGGCTTCATTTAAACCTCATAGAGGGAATACTTTTCCTTTCCCTCATCAAATCAAAGTACACAGGTAAACTGAATGTACAGAGAGATTTTTCCCAGAAGAATGGAGTGGGTGCTCTCTTATGGTATCACAAATATGTTACAAAGCTTTGTAACCTTCTGTCACCATTTCAATACTGCTACTTCTAACCCTACATTGTTTACCATCATCTTAGTGCCTTGTATCATCAAAAATAGTTTCATTCTCATAAGTAATCTTTTTTATTTTAAAAGTGAATATCTGACAAAGGGGGAAACTAAGAAAAAAGCTACCGAGAAAGGAAACAAAGGAGAGAAGGATCACAGCACGTTTCCACTCCCCCACTAACAAATCTCATCTAAGGAATAAAAAATACACTCTCCAAACATCACAGAAGTTTAACAATTCATTTGTCAGTGTGCAGATATAAAAGACAACCATAATTTCCATTCTCTTTCCCAAATTACCAGTTTTCCATGGTATAAAATGCCAGACATCACTGAAATATACATCAGGAGGCAAGAGTGACTGTAAAAAAAAAAAAAAAAAAAAAACACCAAGAAATCTTTACAGAAACTTGTATCCAGTGCTTCTAGAATATCTATAGTAGAGGCTGTAGAACCCTTCCAACTGAAGATACGCGGTGATTATCTAAAAGGGCCAACTATACCCTGGTCAAGGGAGGAGATTATCTTGCAGCCTCACCTCAAGCACTGTGTGCTGTTGGGCTCCACTGTATAAAAAGGACATTATTAAAGAGCATGCAAAGGAGGGCTAAAAAGATAGTGAGGGGACTGGAGGGCAAGACAGCTGAGGCAGAGACCTCATGACTGCTGCAGCTCTTCACAGAGAGCAGAGGGCAGAGCTGAGCTCTGCTCTCTGTGACAGCGACAGGGCCTGAAGGAACAGCGTAGAACCATGTCAGGACAGGGTCAGATTGGGAATTAAGAAAAGGTTCTTCACTGAAGGGTGGTCAGGTGTGGAAAAGACTCCCAGAGCAGTGGTCACAGCAAGAAGCTAATAGCATTTGAGGAGCATTTGCACAACATTCTCAGACATAGGGTTTGAATTTTGGGTGGTCCTGAGTGAAGCCAGGGGTTAAACTCGGTGATTCTTGTGAGTCCCTTTCAACTCAGGATATACTATGATACTGTAATTCTTATATATTGTACATTCTGGCTTGGGGTTGTGGTTGTTAGAACCTGAAATAATACCAAAATATCTTCAAAATGCTCTTGCTGTATGAACATAGACTCTTCACATAACACTTAAAAGTGTCCAAGATCTGCCATAAGTTAAAGCAGAGATATGAACAAACACAGAGAATGTCTAAGCAAATATTGCAGAACATTAGATCAAGCAAAGAGCTCTGCACTTGTTCTGCAAGGCATTTTGCTCTTTGTACTCTTGCTGTGTCTTTTATGTCACTCTTGAAACAAAGAGTCATCTTAATTTCTGGAATGAGAAATCTGATTTGATTATCTTCGTTTATAGAGCAGGTGCTGAAACAAAATAACATTTCTTCTTAGGGTTTCTCAATTATGTATCTGTCAGAAGATTTTGTACCTTCTGTAATGAGGAACTGTCAAGAAGTAGCTCTGATTCCATAACATTTCTGGCTAAGCAGAAGAGTGGCTATATACTAACTTACATAGAACTTGAATTAGTTTTTGTTTTTAGAATTAGACTCAAGTACTTCTGAACTTCATTCTAAAGGTATTTATGTGAAATAAATTGTGGATGTGATTTAAAATCTAAGGTTCTCCTTTCAAAGCTACACTTCTGTTGGAAGCTGCTTAAAAATCAGTTTCCTGCTGACTGCCACTCATTAGGAATGCTCTGCAAGTGGACAAAGCATCTTTAGCTCAGATGGAAAAAACAGCTTGAAAGGAATAAGGTAATGTTCAACACCAACAGATTGATTCTTTCTCCAATGTAAGCACCAGTTACACAATAAAGCAGGGAGTACTGACAATTCCAACTGTCACCCGAAAGCTTAGAAAAGTCGTTTATCAAAATATAAACTGTTGGTGTGAAAATCAGCAAGAGATTAGGAAGTCAGCAAATTCAGATTACCATATTAACATGACAACTAATGAAACTGACTGTCAAGAAATGTAAACATTTGTGAAGATCAACTCTGCTTTATTCAGTATTAATGTGATAATACAAAATGCTGGAATCTGTAACTGTTACATCATTGAGAAAGAACATGAACAAGGGGACTATCTTAAATACTGTACTCAGAAATTGACTATGTTTGAAGTCTTGGACTTTTATTCTGGTAAGCAAAAAGCTTATTCTGGTGTTGCTTAGTCAAAGTAAGTTGTTTGGCTTCAGAAGAATTTTTTGACTTGCCAAGAAAAAAAACATTGGAGCCAGACTGGTTGCCATGTTTTAAATAGAAAGCTTGTAGAGGTTATATGTGCTAAATAAAGAGAAGCAGAATAAGATTATGCTGGCCATGGTCTCTGGAAATGAGGCAAATCTGTATTTGAGCCTCAAGTGCCAAAATCAGCCTTCCTGCATACCTGTGAGTGGAGAATACTCTGTACCTGCCTTCAGTGAGCACTTTCTTAACACAGAAGTGTACTGCAAACTCTTCAGAGCTTTCCTTGTGAAGCAATTAAATGGAAGCGGTGTGTTTCATAATTCAGCCATTGTTTAAAGTACTTCACTAGGAAGGCACTTTTCCTGGAATTTTTAGATTGCTTCATAAGAATGGAATTAAAATAATAGAAAGAAAACAATAAAGAACAGTGAATCACCTTTAAGAGATTGCTAGAGATGCTCAAGGTCATTCCAGTTTTCTCTGGATGTCATCCCTAAGAAGCATGGCATGATACCGCCACACAAATGTGCTGCTGCCCCTTGGACAACCAGCCAGCCAGTACAGGTGCTCTGCCAGAATCCTCATGCTTGCAAATACACATAACCTGTGCTGTTAGAAGGCTACCATAATATGAAAAATTAATATAATCATCTCATCTCGTCCAAAGACTAGTAGTAATCTTTTGAGGTCCCTTCCAATCCCTGACAAACAGTAAGCAAAATTTACTGAAGATTTGTGAACTGTTCATCAAAACTTCTGTTGATACAGTTATTTTATTTGAGCTTACTTTGCTTAATCTATTTTTATTTTTGCCTGATTTTTAAATTTATTTTAATTCTCCCACTGAAAGGAGAACTCTTTATTCTCCGAATTTGCTACATTCTTTCTCACTAATTCAGACTCAATTTATTATTGCTTTCATTATACAAGGGAAGAAGCATTATCTACAATGGACTTAAGAAAGAAAATAACATGGCGCATCTTAAACTGATTTATCAGAGAGTTTTATTTAAGCTTTCCAGGACTTCTCCAGTATTGATGGCTTTGTTTTCCCTTGTGAACAGTTGCTGTGGATAGCAATGTTAGGAGCAGAACATTTGCCAGAAATGCTTAACACTGAATTCCAGATATTTTAATAGAACCAAAGAAGTTGGTGTTCAGAAGTGTATAAAATCTTGAGTTTCTGTTAATTTTAATTTACAGAGCAAAAATCATTCACATGAGATTTTCTTAACAGCATAATCTAATAAAATGTGGCCAAGAAATAGCTTTTATATTATCTATAAAAGTGTACAAATGAAAATTTGGGTAGTATCACATAGTAAGTGATCATTTACTCATATGTTAATTTCTTAATTCATTAAATTTACTAGTAGTTTTTTGGGGTTTGTTTTGTTTGTTTGTTTGTTGGGTATTTTATTTTTTTGTGTGTGATTCTGAAAAACAGAAGCTTAGTTGCACTTATACTGGCTAACTTCTGACATTGCACAATTGTGTCAATATTTTTTGAAAGAGGTAAAATAATGAAAATAATCATCCATGATAACTAGAAGTATATTTAATAATTCTTGTTGTTGGAGTTGTAGAGAAAAAAGAAATTGTAGTTTTCTTTCTTCAGACATCTGTTTGTGGCCTGTGAATGATGCATTCGGTTTTCCTAGGGATGAAAGTTCTTGAATTCCAATAAAAGGGAGCTCCAAATATTGTTTAAAAAAATTTGCATTTTATTAGTTTTGAGCACATCAGTGTTTTTTTTCCTCCATTTCAAATACTTGCATGAAATTAATGGTGTTTACTAGCTTGGCCTTTTTATTTCACGGTCTATTGACATGAAGGAAAAAGATTAACTCTTATGCTGTTGTATTCAAAACAATAGAATTCTGAAATTTTTTAAATAAAAATCATATCAGACCACTGATGATCTGACATTCTATAATGTTGTTTTGGTATGTACTTTTAATTTCTCCAAGTAAAGAAATTAACAAAGTTTGTGGTTAATTAATTATTTCTAGTAGAAATCAAAAGATCACATATTGTCCTACATACACTGAGTTTTTATGTTCAGCTGGAGGCTTGAATTAGTTTTAAAATATTTCAGTAGTGTCTAGTTGTTCCTTCTGTGGGAGTTTTCAAATTACTTATTTCATATGTGCGTGTATGTACAGAAAGACACGCATAGAGTAGTGGCATAGTACAGCCTCTACCTGCGTGACTTCACAGTGCAGTCTTCATTGCTTCAACATTTAAATTTAGCTTGAGAATTTGATTTTATTATTAAAATTATTAATGATCTTTTAAAACTTCCTTTCTCAAGGACTAATCTCCCTAATAAAGTAATACATTCGTTTTTACCTTGTATTTTTTTTAAGAGACTATTTGTCATGTAGTTTTGTATAATGATTATGTTTTTGGATTAAGACACCTACTGTTCTGTAAAATACTTCTGTGAAGATATAGGATCAAATTAATTTTGTATTCTACTTGTGGATAAAAAATACGAAAATCACGGGGCTGTTTTTTCTTCTAACAAAAAAAATACATTACAAATTATGTAATGTAGTGTGTGTCAGTGCATACCCTGGAGAGTACTTTTTCAGTAATGTATAAATTAGTGGTTGTGGAAATATTTGTAGGATGTATGTGATTGGTTTGGTTTGCAAGTGGATTCTCAAAGGCTTAATCGAACTGTTGATTCTAGGAATAGAGTTCTTCCTAGTACCTGTGAGAATTGGGCTTACAGATGTAGCATTAGTTTTAGCTGATATTGTAGTAGAGTTTTAGCTGATACTGTAGTAGTGCTTATGGGATGTTTGCAATTAATTGTTGGGCATTGATCTGTAGACTTTAGATGTTTGGGGAGAATGATTCTAATTATTTGATTTTATACTATACTTTGAAATGTACTTGCAGGTAAGAACAAAATGGGAAAAGGAAAAAAAAAACCTCCACCATTACTGAATTATTTGTCTATCCTGCTTGCTGGATCAGGTGTTTATAGATCTCATTGATGCATGCTTATAATGTTCACCAGTTTACTTACTGCTACTCACCTGAGTACCTCAGTTTAGGGGGTGTCACAGCTTTCCTGGATACTTCTTAGAAACTGGAAGATACAGACAGTGTTTTCTTTTTTCTTTCATTGTTCTCTTGGATTCTTCTCAAGTCTGTTATCACAATTTGCTGCTCAGCTCATTTTTGGTCATGAAAGGAAGGATACTTTCTTTTTACTTCCTACTTGAGTCTACCAAAAAATATATGACTT
>PPHD01003531.1:1086-25601 GCA_002909625.1 Bambusicola thoracicus | reverse complement strand
CCCCCCCCCCCCCAAAAAAAAAAAAAAAAAAAATTCAAAGATTCAAAGTGTGTTACACAAGTCTGTATAATAGCTTGTTTTGAAGCAAAATGGTATGATTTGTGTGTACGGACAAGTTCCTTTCAGATACTGATTTCTACTCAGAAAGAATTTCATGAGAATACATTTTGCATAAAAAGACAGTGAAGAAATTCTGCTACAGTCCAGAGACTCTTTGCATTCCAGTTTTAAGGAGTTCTGAGGGCGTTACTGGGTTAATCATGCAAATATTTAATCTGGAGAGCCCTAGATAAGGTTTTGTGAATGATGGTAGCATCCTTGCTGCTGGATCAGAATTAATATTCTGGTTCTAAATGCAGCTGGGCTGCTGTGTGATGTGTTTACATACAGGCAGAAGGGATCTCTTCTGTGTGACAAATGAAACACCAAGAGACACACCAAGGCACATATGAGGCTTTATTCCCTCATTTTGAAAGTCCTGGTCTTGGCACTGTGAAAAGAAGACTCCTAATTTGTCACCAGACATGACAGTGCAGAAAAGCACATGGCCACAAGAAACAGAAAATACATTACTGTGAAGTTCGTTTATGTGAATTACACAGTGAATAGCATACTCCCCTTCAGCAATGAGGTGGGTCTGTCAGGAGAGAAGTGAAGACAAACAAAAGACTACTTTAAACGTCTTATTTGTTGAAAATGAATGCTGACAGCTAAAGTAGTGATGTTTGAATTTAGGTGCCCTCTGGGCACACTGTAATTTTTCTTGATAATAATCAGGAAGTGTCAGTATCAGCATTAGACTTTCACTACGCTTGTGTGGATTTTTCTTGTATCATAGAGTACATGGCTCCTGGATGTTATGAGTTGTACTGGGCTTTTCTGAACATGGAATGTGACAGCTGTAAGAGTCTTATGCCTGTTTGACAATGCCTCTTGAAACAAAAGGAATATATATGCACTTTAATAATGTGGTTTTTGTTATTGTTGTTGTTTGTTTTCCCCCTGCAGAAAGCTAAACCAAAGACTTCTGAAAAACTGGCCTTGGATCTGTTGTTTATTGATGACTCACAGCTCTCACCTCCCTCTACAGGGACATACTCCAAGTCATTTTGGACTAATTTTCAGCATTTTTGTCAATAGCTGTAGTCTTTTCTGTAACTTTATACAGAACTTGAGAACTGGCAGGGACCATCTCTGGTAATCCTTATATATTACTGAATATCACCACTGAGGAACGTTGTCATCTACAATAGATGAGATAATCCTAGCAAGCACCATGTTGCAAGGTGCTAACTGACATAATAAACAACAGAATATATCTGTCAAGCTGTGTTTGTGGGTAAATGGGACCTAATTAAATTAGCAATAAAGCATAAGGCCTGTAAGTGTGTTCAGGAGTGTTTACTGGCAGAAGATCTGGCCTAAGACTAAATAGCCCCAGCTTGGTATGGGAAAACTGGGGAATAATACCATCATGTCCTGTGAAAAACAGGATGCAGGTGGGCATCCCTGCTCCCTCTTATCTGCTGGCAAGGTCTGGAAGATGGGAACAAAGAAGACTCTGCTGAGATCCCAGCCAGAAGCTGCCACTCCAAAGAGAACTGACTCAACCACTTTGGACTTATAGATAAGTATGTACGGCCATTGGAAATTGTTGCCATGGTCACTGTTGTCATCAACAGAACAACAACGCCTGATGACCTTCAACTACTGAAGATCAATGACTGAACTACGAACCACGTTGGACCCATGGTGGTGACTGTCTCTCTCTTGCTTCCTATAAGGACTCCTTGCTTCTATTTCCTATCTCTTCTATTTCCCTTGTTCCCTTCCCCTTCTCCCTGAACAACTAGTATTTGTAATAAACTGGTCAGACCTACATTTGAACCGTTGTTTCTTAATCTCATGCCATGTATACATATATCAAAGAATAATCCGATAAATTGGAGCGAGACACTTACCAGATAGTGAAGTCATAAGGGAATGAATGTTCCTCTTCCCATGAACATGGGAACCCTGTGCTATTTTTTATGTTTTTATAACATGAAAAGTTCTGTGACTTGCATATGACTGTGTATGTACACCAGAATTTCAATGGCTTGTTTCAGCCTTGATTAGAGACCTACTGAGGTGTTTAAAAGCAGAGCCAAGTTGTTGAATGTCAACCTATAGTGAAAACAATAAGAAGTACCTACTCTGTACAAGTATTTTTTGCCTACCTTTCAAATACCTAAATTTCTTTGAAAATATGACTCCCTTTTAATCTCCTTAGCAAGAAAAATTCTGCTTACAGCTGGTGTAACAAAGTGAAATTTTAGGGTCTGTAATAATAGAGAGGTCAGGCTAGATGATTATTCTGACTTCAAAAATCTGTCTATTCATCTGAATGAGGAAGATCGAGTAAGTTGTATTCTCTGGTTTCAGGCTTTCTTTTTTATTCACACATTTTCTCTGTGTCCCCAATTCTGGGACATGCTTCTCTTTTTTGTGATATATAAATCACAAGACAAAAGCCATCAGAGATGGTAAAGATCTACTTAATCATTTACTCAGTTCCTGTCAAATAGAATACAGTTCAAATATAGATGATATTTCAGATATTAATCTGATTAAGCTGAATAATACCACACTTGTTCTTAGCCTCAGGGCCTATATCTTTTAGTAAGTAATTTCGAGCTTCTATCACAATCTATTTTAATCATCAATATTATTCTTGCCCTGGAGGGATGCCCTCCAAATCTCCTTCAGCTTGGTACTCTTGGCCATAACAATTCCCATTCCATTAAACCAGCCCATTTAAATGGAGAAGTTACCTCAGTTCAGTTTTAGAGGATTATTACAGCAGTCACATCCACAGAGATTTATAAAGTCACTTGGTTTTTTTTATCTCCAGTGCCTCCTGGACTTTCAGCTGCTCAATTAATAATGTTTTCATTACAGAGTTTACACTTGGATAAAAAAACAAAGGTGCTGTTCTCCCACAAATAATTATTTCACACTGTACTGTTATATAGCGCTGAGACTAAAAAAATAAAATTTGGTGGCATATCCTCATGCACCATCAATGGAAAGGGTACGAAAAGCAATAACTATAAGACAAGCATTATGAAAAAAATGTGCACTGCAAAATATTCCCTCCATCTTCTGTATTAGAAGCAGAAAGTGCAAGAAAGGCCAAACAAAACCAGAAACAATGCACTGCCTTCATAAAAGCTTTTCTAAGAACTAACAGAAATATATGGTGTAGTAAACCTAAAAAGGATTTCTGAAGATTGGGAAGCTTTTACTGAGGCTTGTTATTTCAAACGGACAGTGGTAAGGAAGGACTTTTCAAGCAACAGAAGGAAATATCACGTAGTGGTCTTCCTCATTTTTGGCAAGAACTCAGAGAATGGGTTTAATGAGGAAAAAAGTTTTTGATTTCCAGAAGATCCTGAGCCACCAAGAAAGTGTCCAAGAAGTACAGTTATTATATATATACATCCATTGTACACACACAAGTTTATTATATAACTGGAAAGCTTGTGAATTCTGTTCTGAACAATCCAGAGCAGATCATCCAGGAAAACTGGTCCACACCCATAGCTCTGTAACTCAGGGGTCTACCCTCCTTGTTCCTTTCACTGGGCCAGGAGAAAACCTCCTGAGACCTGGAGGCTGTCAGGAAAGAAGGAAATAATGCTAACATAGTCACAAAGGTTACAATTTTTTTTTTTTCAAATATGAATATATTGATAATGATATTACTGTTTTACAGAAAACTAATGATCATATAGAACAAATATTACTTCACTGGTTTTCCTTTTAGTGCTTTCAACTACAGTTAAAAATACACAATCCTACAGTTCCTAGGAAAAGAAATAACTTAAAAGAAGCTTCTGTGAACAGCAGACAGCTTCTCCACTGATTCAGTACAGAAAAGGGAAAATTTTTATGACTTTTCTGTAATTAGTTTTTGTGTTACTGTTCAGCATCACTGATTGTAGATGTGTGTCATTCTCTCAGCTGTTACTGATTTATGCTGTAGAATAGTTGTCAAGAAAGCCATAAATTCTGTTTTCTGTCTTATTGAAGAATAAATGAACCTATTTTACTGTGTGACCTGCAGCCCTAAGGATTAACTTGTCCTATTCATTTAACCCCAAATAACACTATGAACCTTCCCTAGCAAAGGGGGAAAAACAAACAAACAAACAAGCAAAAAAACAGTTATTCAACACAAAAACCGAAGAAACAGCAAATGAATATCTTACATATAAATTATACAGAAAAAAAGTTTCATGTCCAGCTAAGTTCCTGTTCCTCTTCTTTATTATCTGAATCAAATCTCTTGCTGGCAACTCTTGGTCAAATTTTACAATCCACTTCTCCATTCATGACAATTCAATTTATTTAAGATTGAGAAGAATCTGGCCAATGCTGGTGGGATGCAGTTTTGCCCTGAAGAACCAAATTAAGCTGTGCTGCACGTCAGCCATAATCCATTACAGATTTATTCTTGATTTTAGTTGCCTTAACAACAGAATCATTTCAGAGGTCAGTGATTTCTGTTTCATTCACCAAAAGCACTTGAGCTTTTCATTTAGATGGGGATAGTACAGTTAGAAGATGTATTAATATTGTTTCTTTTCATTTGTACTATTTCCTTGGATTTACAGACAGGGAAATAAATAGGGATCAATTGTTGCAGCTTTTGGCATGCATACATTTCTTTATGAATTTCAGTTTACTCTTTCATAATAAATGCTGACTTTAGGTCCCCACATTCTTATGAAGAGTTTGAAACCAGCTGTGGCTCTAAATGCTCGTCTTTCTTGGAAGAAATGGCGCCATGTAGATAAGAAAATAATAGAACAACGAACAGGGCAAAGTATTGCCAAATCACTGTACGAGGAAAGAGAACAGATGAAGAAAAAAAATGTTTTGAGAAACCTCATCAGTTGTTTCATTGTTTTTTTTTGTTTTGTTTCATTTTGTTTTAGAAGACCCCTGAGCACCCTAATAAACAAAAGCAAAGCAGAAAGAGTAGATAAGATTTTTCCTTTTCAACAGACTATTAAAAAAATAAGATGAACAAGCAGCCTGAAATACATTTATTTAACTTCAAACAGATTTCCCTGAGGGTGGCATCTGATCGCATGTGTTATTGCTGGGATTAAAAAAAAAAAAATGCCTGGAAATGCCATGGTCATGGCATACATAGGAGCAAATTCTCTCCTTGTTGAATGCAATTTGCTGTTAACTGAGCTACTGTTATCTTGTGACAGAAATAGATGTATAGACTTTCAGAGGGAAAAGCAATGTAACAGTTCCTCTCAGCTAACAGCAATCCTGGTGATAGGCTTCTTACAGTTTTGCTTTCATCTTTATGATGAAGGTGACCCTTCCTCAATCAGTGACCAGTAGCTAGATCTAAGGATAAAGAAAATAAAGTGAAAATCTGCTGAAATGGGTACGGGAACAATGAAATCTGAAGGTATGTCCTAGTGAATACACTGGCTTTTATCAGTTAGTTTTTGTAAAATCATTTGAAATTCTGCAATGGAACAGACTGAATTATTCTTTGTTAAGCATCACGGAGACAATGTGTACATGCATGGTGAGTAGGTGTGTGTGTGTGCATGTATGAGTGTGTACACAGACCCATACATGTTTTTCAACTTGGAAAAGTATGTTCAGATACACAAAACAAAATGACAGATTGTAAATCATAATTGGAAAGCCTGTTGAAGTAAATAGCTCTGGAAATTTATCAAACTGCCAGCATGAAATAATAACTTTCTCCTCCCTTCCCTTTAATAACCTCTTTGTATCTTTTCACCAGGAAACACATTGTCATTTGTACAGAAGGAATGAAACATCCTCGAAATTATACACTGAGTGCTGAGTATCCAGTGAAAATTTGAGGTGATACATATGTTAACCTTTAGAGAGTAATTTGCATTTGAATTCTACAGACAGATGTAGTCGGACTTCTGACAAGGTGGATCTGCTGCTAAGACAAGGCCTCAAGAAGCACCAGCCCAATTATACTTAATGAATCACTTACGATTCTTGATCACTTTAGTCAATACTCTCTTCCCTGGAGGTTTAAATTCTGCTTCACGTTCTTTGATCATAGACACAGAATAACTTTGTCTTGTATGTGAGAACTTTTAGGTTGGAATATCTCATTTAAATGTGCAACATTTTTGAGGGGTGAATATTAGAAAGAATCCATTCAAATCTGTGTGCTTTCAGTGCTTGGGACGAAGGAGTTTCTGATCCATGTGCAAAAATTAACTATAAAATCAACAGGATGGAGGAAAATTATGTGCAGGTAACACAACAATCATTGCTTCATGAGCTGCTATGCTGAAAGTGTTTTCTAATCATAAAAATTAGAAGAAAAAAAACAGTTAATAACAGTCATGCAACCTTGCCCTGCTAAAAGCAATACTGTGGGCTTGCTGTGTTTATTTGTGTATGGGAACTGTTGAATCATGGACTGAACCTCTGATTGACCACCTGAGGCGAGCTCTGAGTCAGCTGCAGGGGCACAGTTGAACGCAATTTCACCTGAGTGACCAGAAGGGGTGGAGCCTGGCTGTACCCCTCCTAGACCCCCCCATTTAAGGGCTGACTTCTAAGGAGGAATGGTTTTTTTCTGGAGATCACTTCTCTTGGAGCTCTTCTGTGAGTCCAGGACATGAGTAAGATCTTTATTTCATTTCTACTTTGTAACAGGATAATCTCTCTGGTCCAATACCTGTATACCTGTTTGCTATACAATTTGTTATCTTTAAATAATACATTTATCTGTTTTAATGTATAAATTAAGATACTTTAAGATGAATGAAGGAATTTATGAAACAAAGTAAGTTTTATCCAATTTAACTACTCTGTGGTCTGATACGTATGTTATTTTTTTATTAGAAATGTAATGCTTTATAAATTATTTCTTTTGCTGCGAAGCATAATACTGTCATTACATCACTGAGAAACAGCAAGTGTTTTGGTCTACCATTTTATTGCTCTTGGCTGACTATGTCTCCTAAAATTACATGCTTATCTTCATTGCTTCCAAAAGCTAAACAGGAGCCAGTTGCTTTAATTTTTCTGTAGCTATAAGAGGAGAGCGTAGTGTCCTTTTCTTCCAGTAGTTAGAGCACTTGCCTTGAAACTGTAGCATCTATTCCCTCTTCTGTCTGTTGGATTCGAATCTCACATAGTTTTTTCTAGTCAAAAGAATATCCTGGTCATCTGATAATGAGCTGTTCTCAGCAAGGGAAATTCTAAAAATACACCTACGCTTTACACCTTAGTTCCTCACTTTGGTCCCAGATCTCTCTTCCCACACCACCTACATTTTACAAACACTCATTTTCTTCTGAGAAAATACTGTTGTTGTTTTTTTTTTCTCTATTTTGCTGTGATCCATCTTGTACTCTCCAAAACAAACCCAGCTGTATGTCTAGGTATTGAGCACCTATTCCCAGCAGGAGGGATAGACAAGACTGTACCCCATAAAATGTGCTCCCACCTTCAGTGCTATCACAGCAAGCTTTGCACGTTCAGTGCTTTCTGCTTATGTTCTACACATGCTTTACATACACCTGAAATGTTATGCTATTAAAAGCATTGTTTTACTGAAGTGCAACACTGCCCTCACTCACTTCAGACACTTAAAGAAGAATCTTCTGCCTTGTACCTAACGTATTCATACTTACCTCCTCTTGCATACATGCACACATTTGCAATAGTTTTGTGGTGTTGTAGTAATACCACACAGGGGCAAGAGCCACATGTAAATGCAAGGTAGCATGGATCTAGCTGGCCTTTTCTTAAGGCTGACAACCCCAAGCAGTGTGACAGTAAACCAATCCTAATGACTTTATCTGAGTACTACACACACTCACTGTAGAGCGTGTGTTTAGGTTTGTGCATGTAAACATATTTCCTCCTAACAAAACAGGTGAGCATAAACATATAAATGTCTCCTAGGAAAAGTAAGGGATAGAGATGTGGTGGCTGAACAGAAGCCATTCCTTGACTGGTACCATTGAGTGATCCACAAAAGGTAGATGTGGAGTCTGATAGGTGAAGGAAAAAATGCAGTTAAGTCAAGGGACTTAGGATGAAGTAGGTAATATTGAAACTCATGTTAGCAGTTCCCCAAGAAAACAATACTGTATGTTCTCTGATGCTGAAAAATTATGAACTGTGCTATGGTAGGAAGGTTGAAGGGTAAGATCCTGGGCTTTCAACTTCCGCCTCTATTTGGTGGTTTTATTCCATCCCTTTTCTGTTTTCCTGAAATAATTCAAACACCTCTGCTGTAAAAATCCCTTCTGCAGTTGTCATGCATCCCTTTGTTTTTTATTTCCCTTTTCTGGGACAGTTTTTATTTCCCAACTTCTGGATGCAGCTTATATGTGTTGTCAGCTCAGTAGTGTTTCCCAACATTTTTTTAATTTTTATTTATTTATTTATTTTGTGCATCAGCTAGCAGGTTTATTAGCTAGTGTTAGCACAGCTAAGAGGAACAGAAATTGTGAATATTCTGCCTTTTGGAGATAATCACAGTAAAGTTCCTGAAGAGTTTTTTTCTGCATGTGAATTTTGGGGCTTTTAAAGTCAGTTTCTCTCTTTGTTATTTATTAACTTAATGAATGATGCCTTTTTTCAGTATGGTGCAATAACTATAAAGCATTGAATAGTATCAGAAACATGTCTTCTTATCTGCCCTTTGCCAAAGACTTTAAGGTGCATCTTAAATTACTTGTTTCTTCCTCCTGAAGTTTAAAAGATGCGAATTTAAGGAATAATGACAGTGAATATGTTTATCTTCTAAAAGCCTGGATAAAGTGTGTTTAGAACTTTTCAAGCACTCACTTTGGCATATAATTTGCAATAATATTAATAGCTTACAGATGCATCCAGAAAAGAACACGAGAACAAATGATTAAGGCCAAGTGGGAGAATCAATATCACTTTTAGTTACGAAGTTTTGCAGGACAATTTTATGACATAAAGCTCTTTTTTTGCATGTCATTATGTGTTCTGTCATAACTTTTAGTGGAAGCCACACATACAGAAGCAAGCGCTCACACGACCCTTCTTGCAGAAAACTGAAAGCAATCAAGCAGAAACTATCATAGAGAAAATTCTTTGAGGGATGCATTTGTCTTGAGTCATGTGACATACATTTTTAACACTTTCTCATTTTAAAGTTATTTATCTATTCACTTTATATATGTTCTGTTAATGCTCTTTTAATTCTGCTAAACTGGTTTTAGAAGTCACACCAAGCATGTATTATCCATGTGTCAATTTAACTGAGCTCTGATTGTAAATCTGCAGATTTTCTTAAGTCAAAACTTAAGGGCTGGAATGCTGAGCGTGAGTGATGTGTTAAGATCAGACACTGGCAAGCGAGCTATACACCAGCATAGGATTCCCTGGCATCAAGGGGCAAACCATTATTCATATTTGTTCTTTAGTTTCCATTTGGACTGACAGTATACCTTCTAGTGAAATGAATAAGTAGAAGTTGCTTTGACTTCTGGTCATATTCTTGCTCTTCCGAGACAAGACTGGGTTACATCTTCCCATATCTATTTCAGTCATGACTACTTCAGTACTCTCTTTGAATTTGGTGTTAGCTCAGGAAAAAAAAAAAAAAAAAAAGCAGGAAAACAGCATCAGCTTATGGTGACCATTTCTGTTTTGTGCAATAATGTAGTACATTATTTTCTGAGAGCTTCTTGGTTTTGATTTTTCATACTTTTGATTTTCTCTTCTTTCAGGACTTATCCAGAATATCTGTGATCTGTATATTGTGGTGATTATTAGCGATGGGGTGCTGTCCTCTGTCTGAATAAAGCTTAACAGAAATCTGATCTGGGAGTTCTCACTCGCTTCCTTTATCTCCAGCATAGATGGCAATGCTTCTGAAGGGAATCATGAGCCACTAGAATAGACTAAATAGCAGTTAACTAACAGACTGTGGTCCTTGCAAGTACCACACTGAAGAAACTCACTCTTTCAATTTGTTAAAGGTTTGCTGTATCCACAAACGTTATCTGGAGACAGATGTCAGCTTTCTTTTTTTTTGCACTCATTCCTCATTTTTATTTTCATTTGTAGTAACAGAGTTCGTTTAATTGAACCGAAAGCTGTACAGTTTCTGTCTGTTTGTTTTTCCTTCATACAAACTCACTAGTATGGAAGTCAGCCCAGATGAGGCAGGTGAACAGAGGTGATCGATTGCATGGTCTTCTGTCTGAGATTGAGATGAAGGTGATAGAAAATTGAGAGTTTGGGAAGGAGTCTGTACTCTCATCTACAAATATTCTTGCTTGTGAGTGATTCTCCTATAGATTTTAGGGTGAAGATATACATGTTTGAATAGTATTCATAACATTCATGTTTTAGTATTAGGCTTATCGTTTAAGTATTTAAAAAGAAAACAGGAAACAGACTATAAGTGTTTCTCATTGCTGGATTCAGTCCATTTCTGGACATGAATCATGACATTTTTACAGACTGAGGTCAAAGTTTAAGTAAAACAAATTTTTCCATCTCCCAGTAGCCATTTGCAGTTTAGTGTATGAGGGTATGAAGACGTTGCTATGTAACCTCTGTGCTCTGTTCTGCATATAAGCAATTCCTAAGCCCCTAACTCAAAAGTGTATGATTTTTTGTTGTTGTTTTGTTGTTTTTTTTGCCTGTTCTATAATTTATAAACATAGTGCGTGCTCATTCTTAGAAATAAGTGTCTAGAGGAAGAATTTTACATTCTGAGCAGAAAAATTTTACCAAGTGACTTGGCCTAATGCAGTCATACTACTAGTAATAAATATATTTTTAAAATGCTAACTGTTCTAGGATGTTTATAATGAGTAATTGCTAGGTATTTGAAAGGCAAATATTAATGAAGCTCTTTTGACAATAAAAGGGTTAAAAAGTGAGATGTTTTAAATCAAGAATATATCTGGTGCCTGGTTATTTGCATGAGCAAGATTACTTTGCAAGAAATTGGAATTGGTTGCATTGCTGAAAACTTTCAATATAGTAAACTTCTATTTGTTGAGTGCTATTAAGAGAAATTAGCAGGAACACAATGCTGGAAAGGAAGTAACACTATATTTCTATTGTGGTTCGTTATGTTCATTCAGTTAATAGCTATGGTGTCAACTCATCTTACGCTGTATTAGCAGGAAGGAACTAAGTGAAAGCTGTCATATAACAGAGTAAATGATATGAATTAATCAGTGATCATGGAATAAAATACATAGTAGAAGTATTGCGTAACTTGCTGAGAAACTCAGTAGCAGAGCTCCTATCAATCTGGCTAGATGGAAGCTGCATTGGCTGATTTTGTAGCTTATCTGTTCTCAGCATAAGTGTGGAGGTGCTAGACTTCTGGTGAAGGACAGAAAGTATTCATACTTTCTGCTCTGTTAGTTCCTGAAAAAAGATGACCAGAATCCATAGAGACTCTGGCAAAGCTTTCCCTGAAGCACTAAATCAGTACATTCTGACAGCCTTTTTCTCTTATTCAGATATGGAAACTCAGCATTTCCATTTCACAGGGATATTTTGGTATGGTGATATTTGTTTGCATCCAGCTGGGAATCAAACCAAGTGTATTTTGAGTATGCTGTGGATTTTCTTTTATTGTTTGGTTTTATTTAATTTTTCCTTATCCTTTTTTTTAAAGTAACAATCTGTTATTAGAAGTTTCTTGGGTTTAAAATTCTTGGATTGTATGATTTTTAAATTTAATTTCTTTTTTCAAGGTATCAGCTGTTTGAGATGCTCACGCTTATGACTGAATAAAGCATTTTTATTTGTTTTCTAAATTCAATGATAACCCTTTTATGTTTTAATCCAACAAGCTGGAACATCACTGTATGTTACAGAGGTGCTTAGATGCACTAGCTTATTGACTCATATACTGCATATAAACCCAGATGAAAGATAGTTTTGACAGAATTCAGGCAAGAGTCTAAGTGTCTACCATCTTAAGTGAGACACTATAAGCGAATAAGTCATACTTTCATTCGAAGAGATTTTAATTCAGCAAGCTAAACTGTCATCAGCATTTCATAATAACTGTCACAGAAATCTGTTGAGAATGCTTACAGGCAAAATTATGAAGTGGCACTGATTTCATACTGTAATTAAATTTGTCCATGCATGCTTAATAGTTCTATGCAGTTAATAGGAAGAAGAAAAGGAAGAAAAGATGGAAAAGATGTGGGTGTGCAGAAGAAGCAGTAGACTAAATGGTTAATTCACCTTCATTGTTCTTTTTTTTTTACTCATTCTAGAGAGATGAATTACATAATAGTTAAGTGTAGCTTGAACTAAAGCAGATTCTTTTAAGAAAAGTTACTTAAAAGATATGGTGGTAATAATTTGATAGGCAGGTGAATTCTGTTCTTTTGCTCAGGTATTGGCTATAGTGAAACAAAACCAAGAAAATTCTCAACCAGTACCTTTGCAAAGTTGAAGTAGTAATAGGATTCAGGGAATTTTTCTGTGAGGCAGACAAATTAAACAAAATCTGTCCACCATGTTTCTTTTCTTCTCTTACAAGACATAAGAATGGTTGAAAAAGAACATATGCTTAAAAAGAGGAATACACTTGCTTATGCACTAGATCAAAGAAAACATTTATGCTAATGAGGAAGAAAAGAATATAAAAACTCTGATTTCACTAAAATAAAGTATACTTATGGTCTCTTTCAAGCTTTCTCAAACGCAGAATGGAAAGTTAAATTGGCTGGAAGTCTGGTTCCAACATAGACAATTTATTAAACTTATAACATCATTAAATTGATTTAAACTCTGATATGAAGAAAGCCATATTTTATGGCTGTGATTTTTTTAATGGAGTATCAAAAAAAATCCACACACAACTGAATTATTAGTAAGTGTTGATTTGTATACTTCCTTTTTAACTATATCAAGCAATTCTCCAAAGTAATATAAAATTGAATTTGCTTAAATAATAGAATATAATGTGCAATCATGGAAAATATTTCTCAAAATATGATGTGCTGGGAGATGAGAAAGGAGAACAAATTGATTGCTACTTCATGAACTTTCAAAAAGCTTAGAATTAACCTTGCCTATTGCAAGAGGCTATTAACACTTGATTAAAGGTATGTTTAACTAGGTGCTGAAATCTCATTGTACAGTAAATGCAGTGACTCTTCCTTTAACTTGGTAAAAACCTCACAGGAAGTATCACATAACGTCCAAAGCTGTTGAGGTCTAAAAGCTTTCAAAATTGTGTGTAAAATAGATTATAAAGGTGCAATTGAATTATATAGTTGGAAATACTGAAGACTAACTGTTATTGCTGTAATAATCATGACTACATAGATTTGATTAACAAATTCTTCCTTTGTTTCAAATGCAAGAAATTTTGACAACAACAAAAACAATAAATTAAAAACACCAAAAAACATAAAAGCAATATAAAAAGCTCTAGCTGCTTTTAATCTTTGTTCTCAACCACTCTTCTGTCTCTAGAGCATTTAGATGACAATGGACGTCTATCTTGCTAGGTTGTCTAGCTGAAATAAGGATTTTAAAAAACCTAGGATCAGTACTTGTGATAATTCTTCACTGCCCATATGTGGGAGTGACTTCAAACAAATGCTGCTGTGTACCATTTGATAAAGCTAGAAGATGAGAAGCCAAGCAAACCCCTAGCTCTTACTGATTCTTCAATGAGCCTCATTTCTTGCGTAATGCCTACACAATACTGCCTACTACTAGCTTCTTGGCAGGCAGAAAGTCACACATTCTGTTTCAAACATATTTTTGTGTTATTGCTGCTTTTTTCTTACTCTTTCTTGACCTTACCCGTCTGTGTGTTTTGCCTGTCAGTTTTGTCATTTGCACAGACCCTGATCCTTTAAAAGCTTAAACACATGGATAAATTTAATGTGTTATGCACACCTTTTTGTAGGTTCTAGCTTGTGAGATAGCAAGCTAAAAATTTTTTTTCTACTTGCATTGCTGCTTACTTTGCTTGTTAACAGTGCCTTATAATCCAGCTTTAGGACCAAGACAGCACTGCGAAAGATTTATTCCATACATCATAAGATAGCTATTCTTACTATAAAATAATCTTTCAGTTAACAAAATGCTTACTCTTGCCTTATTTTAGTTCCTATGAATTGTGATGTTAAACTCTAATGAGTTTTTTGTGCTTTGATTTTTTTCATATCTCTGAATTTACATAAAACATGAAAATTTGAGTTCAAAACAGTTCCTGATGCCATTCTCTTTGACATCCAAAGTATGAAATTAGAATGGGGAGTGCCTAAACACCTCATTCTTAGGTGGCAATATAAGAACTTCTTTATACATATTTTTAACTACTGAACCAGAAGCTTAACTACTGAACCACTTCCTAACATCATTGTTTTTAATTATTTTTGGGTTACGTTGACTTTATGTGGTACCATGACCCTGTTTCAGCATGCAGTGTTAGGAGTTAAGTGAGCAGGAGTAACTCTAGTTGTAAGAAACAGGGGGATTAAACTGAATAAAAAAACCTGAACTTTTATTGCCTGCATGAACTGGAAGTCCACTTGCAATCTGTTTGCAGTACAAATTATGTAGTAGAGAGCATACCAGTTTCATTTTAACACATTACAATATCTTTGTAGAACGTAGTTTTTGCTTTGCTATATTGATGAATAATATTGAATTATTGCAATGTAATGTATACTCGTACACAAATATATTGGCACCTGGCATTTTCTTTTTACAAAATCATCTCCTTGCTCACAGTCATAAATATGTTAATTGAATTAAGCACTCTGTAGAATTTGGCATCTGGAATCATTTGACTTTCATAGTAGATCAATAAAACCTCTTCTTCAAATACTTCTGAACAGTCTGCACCTCCAGGAAATATAATGAAGTCAAAGACACAACAATTAAAGAGGAAATGTCAGTCTTCTGCATTTTAATTTTATTGAAAAATATTTCAGAAATCTTATCTACTTATTCAAATATAATAATCTCTAAAACAAACTCTTCCTTTAGATAAGAAAAACACTGCATTATAGATGTATACCAGAATAGGTAATCTTTTCAGTACATGGATTTGTATACATTTTTCTAAGGAAAAGTGATTTGCTTTAGCAGAATGGTCTCTCAAAGGCATTCCAAAACATTTTATTAGGAGAAAGGAACTAGAAAGTTGCTGTCAAACAGTAGCATAAGCTCTCACTAGCTTGGTCTATTTGTAATTCTTACACCTACCTGTGCATTCATGTTTACCTGGTAAACGACAGGGTAAATTAGTTGAACCTTCTAAGTTCAAAGTAATGTTTACTTATGACTTCTATATTGCTTTTCCATCAGAGAAGCAATTTAGTTTGAAATGAATTATGAATAGAGTCCAAACTTGAAGGGTGAACTTTAAAATTTTAGGACTTATTTTATTTATTTTTTAAATACCATGACTGAGGTTGAAATACTAAATTTAAGATGTACTTCATGGAATCATTTGAGGATCCCAATCTACAAATAAGGTCACTCAAATGATGATACCCGTGTCCATACAAAAGTACCTGCCAGACAGAGCTCTTCCTGAAGAGAAAAGCACCAAGGCAGAATCTTCCCACTCTTAGTCTCTCTAACCAAACATCCCATTAGTTCCATGAGTTTTTCTATTTTTTTATTAATTAAAGGAGAGACTAAGACAAATAACGAGAACAGTGAAAGGAAACACTGGAAACAATACTGGATAAATGAGATGTGTGTTGGATGAGATTGAAGGGAGAGAGGACTGAAAACAGCAGCCAGCCAGAGCAAGGCAACCAAACTCCTGGGCAAGCTAGGTACTGCACTTCAGTGAAATGAATTGTATTCTATCCTGTTATACTGTACACATCCAAATTGCCCTGTATGTTACTCTGCTTTTTATTTATGATGAAAATAAAGTAGAAAGAGCAGTAAGTATTGACAATTTCTCCTAAAATTTTGCTAGCTATTTGCCATTTAGACATCTTAGTTGGCAGTATCCAGTCAGACACCACTGCTCTGGAGAATATAAAGATTGCTATTTCCGTACAAATTCACATGTATGCACACATGCATACAAAATCTGTTACAAAACAGCCATTTTGCCCAGGAGCCAGGCTATCCTCCTTTCAGAAAGGATCATTTTGTTTTATTGTAGAATAATCACTCTCCCAGTGAAAGCACAGGTTTCAGCTCTTACTATCAATCATCTGAATAACTTCTGCCTCTTTTTTGGCTGCCTCTGGTCTCATCTGGGATTTCTGACTAGTTCCTCCTGAAGCTTCCACCTCAGGTATCTTGGACTGGAACTGATCTGATCCAGTGATGACTATGTTTCATCAGAGCAGATTCAGAGCCAAAGAAAATGGTGATTACCACTGGACAAATTTTCTGCAGTGAATCTAACAGAGAAGCATCTCCCCTCCATATGTTTGTTCTTGGTCTTCACCATTGCATCCCTCAAGCTGCACATGCAAGTTGCAATTAAATGCTATAGTATGATGACTAGATTGCATTTATTTTTTCGTTTTCTGCTTAGAAATACCTTAAAATATCTTTAAAAAGTTAAGATATCAAGAGATTTATAAAGGAATAACTGATGCATTGATATCCAATATATGCCTTCCTCTTTTCTTATGTAGATTCTCTCTCATGCCAAAGTTGACATATACAGTAGGATACTTCTGTTTTTGTTTTTATATCTCTGAAACTTTTAGTATTCAAATTTCCAGGGAAAAAAGTGCATTCTTAAGAAGTAAAATTTAACTGTCCTTTTAAGGCATTTGATTCTCATGAAGATAAGTAAGGGGTTGAAATAGAGATTCATAGCATCTTTTCTACAGCATTACAGAACTAGAAGACATAATCTAACTTGTTTTATGCACTTATTCTTTTTTAAAAAGACCTTGATACTACTTCATTAAATTTTCATTGAAAGAATGGCTTAGGGTGTAGCATTATTGGAGACTGAAATCACTATCTGAAATAATACAGACATGTTATTAACAAAGGCACAGGGAACATATTGGTATGGAGTTGTCTAATGAGTTATGGCAGGATGTTTAAGGGGATGTGAACTGTGTTGCTGCCCTAATGACTTGAAAGAGGATAAAAATACACCAATACACATTTAGGGGTACATATATGTATGTATAAGTAGTTGACAGCTGTATAAAGAGATTGAATCTGGAATTACAGTGAAAATAGAAAACTTGGGGAAAATTAACTTGAAAAATGTACTCAAGGGAAGAAAAGTTTTACAGAGTAGTGATTTAGTGAGAGTGGCCAGGGATTTATAGTGCAAGAATGTGCAGTAACATACAGTTAGTATGTTTATAGTTTGAGGCAGTTCTGCTCTGATTAACACAGTGGAGGCTGATGCTATAAACTAAGGAAGATCAGTACAGATTTGGTAAAATTACAGTATGCTGCACTGACAAAATGGTGTGCACTTTTCAATACAAGATTAGTGTTAATGAAGCAGAAGCGATTTAAAAAAAAGAGTGATGTAAGGATCTTGTAGCTGCTTGAAAAGAAAAACCACAAAACAAGGCTATTCAGTTCATAAATGAAATATTTAAAATATACTTGGTAGATGTAAATGAGAAAAAAAAAAAGTTAAATGTTCTTCTGTTTGAACATGAGTTTTAAATGTAAAATAGTTGAAAGGAAGAAAATGTGTATTATTGACTTAAATAGTAGTGTTTCCTATGGGAAGAATTGAAATCTGCAGTAGTTAAGAAAAAAAAGAATATTTTATACTTTGCTCTTGTGTTTGGTGCAAGGGTAATTTTGCATTGAGGGCACAGCAGGTTGGATGGAATAAAGAGGATTTCTTTCCTGCAGCTCTGCCCAAATATTTCTTTGTGGCATTTAAGATACAGGAGAAGGTTTTTTCACTTCACAAATACTTCTATGCCTCTAAGTTAATATGATATACATCAGGAATACTGTATGCTCACAGCATGATAGCCTGTCTTTTACTGGACTAAAGATAATTTTTTCTTATTCATTTTAGATGAAGCTCTGCTTATATTTCAGGGAGTTTAGGTCAGGTTCTATATGAATATATCAGCTGCTTTTAACTTCTTCAGTCTTCAGTGCATGTTTTAATCATTAATCAAACAGACATAGCTTTCTACTAATATTAATAAGATTATTACTGTTATATATGATACTTCTATGTATATTCAATTATTTTTTCTTCTAAGAAAATACGATATTAAAATATAAAAAATAATAGATTCTGTAGGGATCTAGAAATTTGAAACTGTAAGTATTGTTTGCTTCATGAAAATTACTGCTAGTTTACTACTGAATATCTTCAGAGATTATTAAGAATTATTGTTGAAGATGTGAAGTATCATGTGTGTTTCTTAACACTGCTTTGGAACACTCACTGCAAGTATGAATGGGTTTTCAGATCCTGTTCCAGACATAAGAACAGTCCTGTGAGAGCTGCAGGATCTGTCTCCATTCAGAGTGTCTATACTGTACTTTTAGTAACGTATCAGCACAGTAGTGTAGTCTTCTGTCTCTAGTGCAAGGTGATACTTTAGGAATCACAGAAAAAATCAAGGAGCTGAGCATATCTTGTGCATCTCTTCAGCAAAAAGCTTTAAAGACCATTATTCACCAAAATTATTATTCCTATCATAACTTTAACGAGAAGCGTCTTATTGGCAAATGAAAAGTTCAGAGCAGAGGAAAAAAAATCTTATTATGCTCCATTGTGTTTACCTGGCCATCCTGTAACCTCACATCTTGCTCTCATCAGGAATGCCCAGATTTTGAGTGGTTGTGGTTTTGAAAAACAGCTACTTATTCTATTCCTGTGCTTCTTATCGTTTTTCTCCTTGAAATGGTTCCGTAATCATTCTTTTTTTTTTTTTTTTTTCTTAATGGATTCCTTTTAGCAATGAATGAGAGAGTTTATATAAACTCAGGTAATCAGTACTAGCCAGCTGAGGAGAGCATGTTAAATCTCCCTGATGCTCCAGGGGAACTGGCTGCATTGTTTTCAGGGGCTTTGCAAAGCCAGAGTAGGTTACAGACTGCTTTGTTGATAACAGAGAAAGTTTTAATAACTTCTTTCCAACCAATCTAATAATAGTTTTGAACAAAGACACCAGTCGCCTGACTTCACTTTCTCATGCACAGTGTGAAGCTTTAGTAGGTTCTTTCAGTAGAAGGAATCTTTCCTTAATTATAAAATGATAAAGAATTTAACTCAGATACTTTATAATGAGATAAAAGATCCCTTCCACAGTGTTGTTCATCCTTCAAGATGAAAGCAGCCATGAGCTGCATTGCTCAGCTCTCCCTCACAGCCTAGCACAGATGCACTATAATGCATTGCTAATAGTTGACGCAAAAGCAGGGTGGGTCACCCCTGCTGTGCAAGCTGAGGTGACAGGGGTGAGGAGGGAGAATTAAACTTCTACAGTGATGAAAACAAGAGGATGACCTGCAGCATGGGGCAAGAAATGAAAAGCTGGTTTACATGTTTTACTCTCTTTAACAAGTCATTACGAAATGAGAAGCTGGTAAGGCAGAGATATAAAAAAAAAAAAAAAATGGGACATGATTGTTTTGCTTTTACTGCTTTTACAATGTTTTCAGTATGACTTCAGTCTGAATACCAGTCCCCTTCACTATTTAAAACAAATTTGAAGATGATTAAGTCTGAAGCTAACTATTTGTGGTGGAATTTTCTCAGACCCCTGTAGGTACTGAAATATGTTTGACTCTATACTGATGGACATATGGCTGAGTTACTCCTGAGAAGTATTGTTAGAAACTGGTATAGCTCCAGTTAATTAAAACAGAAACCATGCTCTTCTCACTCTCATTTATGACCTTGTAACTCACTGTCTTGATTGGGCTTATGATGATTCATATCAACACTGATGGTTGATTCTTGTCTTGCTAATTATTCTGAACAGTCTGTTCTGATTATTGAGAGATGTTGAAAGGAACAGAAATGTTTAAACAGAACTCCAAATTTGGATGTCATTTATCCCTTTAGTCTGGGATACCTGATTAACTCATTAAACTTCCTGTATTATTTGTTGTTCTGTAATTAGGACTTGAACTGAATTAACATTAAACTGAATGCTGTTCACTCACTTCCCCTTTCTATCAATGTAAAATTACAATTTACAGTACTAGGTTTAAAAGCAGTCATTTAGGGCTGTTTAAGAAATAGAGCAAGGTGAAAAATGCACACAGTATCTCTGCTTTAGCATTCCCAGTATTCATTATTTTAATTTTTAAGCCTGTGCATTTTTTTTTGTTATTATCAGTCAGATGCAAACTAATTTACAAAGATACTAACTTTCTGACATTTAATGGAGAAACTCACAACTGTCTGGGCCACAGAGAATTTAAAGATTGCTCATGATGATTTTCTAACTTTTGGCTTGATTTACCTTTCAACTTGCTTTTTGTTTCCTCTATAGATTCCAGTAGATACTTGCGTGAGACAAAACCATTTCTCCTCCCTAGTATATGCAGCAGCTGCCATCTTGTAATAACAGCAAATTGGTCTTACAGTGCACTTGGCTGCTACAGCCACAGGATGCAACACTTTGACATTCTGCAAGGTTGAAATGGTGTAGCATAATGGTCTTACTAATTTCAAAATTCAAGTACTAATTTTAAAGCCTGAAGAGGATCTTCTGCTTCTGACAGCAGAATGTAAGCACTCTGGTTCTTGTTTCAACCGGAGCTGTGATATAAGCACACATGAATGAGTTCACTGATATACCTTCATCCCAGGAAAGCCAATGCATGTGCAGTAATATTTGGCTCTGGTTTTAGTCAAAGGAAGTAACATCAAGAGGTTCGACAAATGTTTAGTAGTTTCCAAATACTCGGATCCTGCTTTTCTTTTCCAGCCTTAAAATTGCCATAGTGGAGAAGGAACAGGAAAAACACCAACCGACCAAACAAAAAAAAGCCCCACAAATTTTAGTGAAGATGTGGAAGTACTTATGTAGGAAAAAATGAATATTCATCCTGGAAAAGATAACTAAAAGATACCTGTACAGAGAACATGATGAAAGTTCATAAAATCATTGGTGGCATAAGGAAGCTGTATGAGGAATGTTTGTTCGAAGCTTTACTCACCTAGGAACCAAAGGAGCATCAAAATAAATTACTGGTGGCTTCAAAAAAAAAAAAAACCAAGATATTTCTCACAGCACATTGTAATGGAACTTCTTGTTTAATGCTTGCCTGGATTGGAAAACTGATTTCTTCTATAAGTCTGGATGGATTTTTCTTCTCTGACTTTGACAGAAAACTCTACCTTGTTCAGAAAGTCCCTCCAGCTAAAATTCAGGGGCTAGAAGAACGTCACTATAAGCATGAGATTATCTGATCATTATTTTTGTTCCTTTCATATTTTGTCCTGTGAAAAGAGGTCCATAAAATCTGATTTGTGTCTATGTGTCTAAGATGACAATAAGGATGGGGAACTGAGTGAAAAAATCATTTAAAAAAAAAAAGACTGTCTATTGGCTTTCATAATTACATAAAGAATATGAAAGCTTATCTTGTAAATATAAGGCAAAGAAAGAAAAGGGGCTGCTCTCCATAGTACATTTTTTTCAGTTCATTGAAATTCAAGGTTGTGTAAGATTTAGGGAAGCAAATTCCACAACTTGGATTTCAAGAAGTGCTAGATAAATTAATGAGCAGTAATTTAACTTGCATTTATGTAGACTAAGGTAAAGATGCTGTGACTGAAACTGTGAGAGAAAGGCTGTTGCATACAGTAAGAATATTCTACCTCAAATACTGTTGTCCTGTTTCTGTACCACTACATGACTGAGCATTGAGGAGACGCTATGATGGGAAATGAGAACACAATTACTGGTCTGTGGCAGTGGCCCTGTCATAGTTTTGTAATTTTGCTATTGGTATTCCATATCATAACATTATGTACAGCGTGGGTACTTAAAGAGTTAATACTCCAGTTGCATGGATTGACAACCTTCTAGACACTTGCCTCTCATAAGAGAAGAAGAACTACATGTCCCAAAGGACCTCACGGTCAGAGAAGGAAGATATGTCATGGGATCTGGCTCTTCTGACTCTCTCTCTGGCAGCCAGGCAGAGGGGTGGGTGTGCTTCCAAGCTGTGCGTTTTCATTCAAGCAGGCTTTTCGATTTTGGAAACTTTCTCTCTCTGATTTCATTTGATTTATTACCCTTAATTTCAATTAGATTGATATTGGAATGCAAGATAACACAATATAATACATAGTAAAATATGTTCTCCTCCTTAGATCGTTGCTGCTGCTCTGTTCTTTCTCCCTTTCTGAGCCCAGCTCCTGTTCCCCTACTCTTTTCCCTTCCCTTTTTTTGGGAGCCAGGAGCCACAGGCCTACTGCCCCCTGACATGGGCATAGATTTATCTAAATTGAACTAGATAACTCCATGACAGGCCCAAAATTTTATATAATGACTGGTGTACTAAGGAAACAGAAGGAAATACAATCCTGAGTGGTATCACAGAGCTTGGAGTTTACTAGTGATTGTTTGATACAGGAAATACTTAGTTGTGGACACATAGTAGGCAGATACAGGTTTGTCTTACTATTTTAAGACTGGAAAAGTTGCTTAATATTTCTCGCTACAATTTCAACTGTATTACAGTGTTTAAAATGGTAAATTCAGTAGCTCTGAGCTCTGTGGGGGTTTATGTGTGAGAAGGGTGACTGAAAGGCACCACTAATATGGAATCTAATGCTCTAATGCTGTTATTGCTAAACATGGACATTAACTAATGCCATGTCAATAGTATGAAGTACAAGTTGCAGCTAATCATATATGACGCACTGATTCAAGGATAGTACCTGAATGTTGGATTGGTCTGCAGTTTGTTGTGGAGACTGGAGAAAAAATATGTGGATTTTACCTCAGGAAGCTGCCCACGTACTTCATGCAGAAATGAAGCTGAATTTCTTCTTTTTGACAAATTAACTTGAGAGAACATACCTTCCTGAGAGCCACACAAGTGTGTGCAATACAGAAGTGCTTGCCAGGTGCTATTAAACTAGGTAGCTAAGGTTGCATAGCAATGTATCTGTGGAGAACCAGAGAACTGGATAAATTAACTCGGTAGAAAATTGTGGCTGATACTGCTAAAACTGCATTAAGGTCTTCCATTTCTCCAGTTCCTTAAAGTCATATTAATTATTTGAGCATAGATGAATTAGAACTGTAACAGCCTATATTATAACAATCTGTCATAATAGGTAGATTCCTAGCTATCTCTTTTCCATGTGAATGTACCGGTATATTTTTCATATACAGCCAAGGAAATATACCTTACCCCAGAAATGAGTATTTCTCCTTCAACTATGTAGCTGAACAGGAAAGTTGCACTTAGCTTATCTGAGCTGCTTACTTAATTCACTGTTGCCTCCCTCTTCTGCATTCCCAGAACATGTCTGTCCAGCAGTCATTAATTAAGAAGATGGAAACTTTGTTCCTGAGTTCATAGTGTTTAATCTTCATGTATTTAATGGTGGCTAATGAGGATTTCAAGCTTTTGCAGAATTTACCTGTCTAAGGTCATGGGGAAAAAAAAAAAATCCTTCTTGATACGCAAATACGCATTTAAGTGCCTTAGTACCTTTGAAAATCTGGTCCACAAACTTCGCATACTGACTATGTTAAGAGAGTGCATAAACTTGAAACAAGAAAAGGATTTGGAACAAGAAGTTCCTACTTTTATGTTTCTTATCTGAAGTATGTCAGTGGGGTAGTATGGAAATTTCTTGAGAGCACTTTGAAAAAAAAAAAAAAAAAAAAAAGGTAAACCCATCTTCCAGGCCTTTTCGAAGGCATCCAAACCTCTGAGATTCTCTCCTCAGACATTTCAGTAGGCCATCTGATGTTCTGTTTGGCTGAAATAAATCCACATATGCCTGCTCATTCCTTTGTGTTTCAGGGCTGCTAATTACAACCTGACATTTATCTTGGGCATGTGGAAACCCCTGCTTATTAACCTCATAGGTCAAGTCTCATCTTCACATGATGTAGAAGTTTAATAGGCCCTCAAATTGTTTTCTGTAAATTAGACTCATTAACCCTGCTACCCCTAGAACAATTTTAATTTAGGGTATTGCCCAAAGAGAGAGGAAGAGTCTGCATTTTAATCCTTATGCTGAATATTCTCTTACTTCTGTCTATTCATTACTGAATCCAGCCAACACTGTGGGCTTTGGTATGAGAAAGGAAGAAAAGAGAAAATCAACAAGGAGATTTGTTGAGTCATGAAATAAGACTACTATATAAGAGAGAAGGAAAGCCATATCTCTTGCACACAAATACCATTCTTTTAAAGTTGATGAATCTGAGGCTGGTATAAATCAATAAGACATCATTTATGTTGTAGAACTGCTCAGTAAAGCAGAAAAAACATTTCAGATTAGTCAGGGAATCTTTCAGGATGAAT
Organism: Bambusicola thoracicus; assembly: GCA_002909625.1. NCBI lineage: Eukaryota > Metazoa > Chordata > Aves > Galliformes > Phasianidae > Bambusicola > Bambusicola thoracicus. The sequence goes on along the minus strand of PPHD01003531.1, from coordinate 1,091 downwards.
TCCCC